>WHYT01017434.1:378119-397360 GCA_009806455.1 Tetrax tetrax
GGGGAACAAAGAAAAAAAAAGAAGTACTTTAAGAGCAGTAACAGAGATTGTCAAAGATTGTCAATAGACTACATGGCAAGTAATACAGGATTTCCTTGCAATGCTCAAAATTCAAGCCTTTAAAAATATTTTTTCTTACCATGATGTAGACAAGTCAAAAGGGTTAACATCAGTTTGCTACAATCCAAGCTCAGAGAAACTCTTCTTCCAAACAAGAGCTCAGATTCCACAAGTCATCCGTAGGTGCTGATTCAAGCAGCTGCATGAAGAAAGGTAGATTTAAACATCTCTGTCCAGCTTTTAACTGGTATGAAAAAATAGTAACTGAAATCTAAGATGTGTATATGAATGGTGACTAAACAATTCAGAGAATTTAACCTCTGTAGCTTTAAACAACAATTTAAATAATCCTGTTATTGTAAAAATGTACCATTATTATTATTCAGACAAGGTTTGTAAAGTATTAAGTTGGCTTTGTATGCAAGAAATTCATCACTTTGTAACACAGGAATCTGGTAACTTTTTCACTGAGACTGGAGCCTTCACCAAGAAAGGTACCAGAACAAAAGTTGTCCTCTCTTGTGAGAAAAGGCAGCGAACACAGCGGGAGAAACTGCTGATGACCTGAAGCACAGTAGCAAGTTATATGACAGTTTTCAACATCAGCCTACTTGTGTTCTGCATCTATCAGTCCACTACTGAAGAAACTCACAAGAAGCGTGATTAATCTCTGTCCTTGCCAGTCTGAAAAGGACAAATAACCCACATATTCTAATTAAAACATCACATTTAAATCCACAAAATGGAGAAAGGTTTAAAGAATTCTATTAATTTCTTGAGTGCTATTAATATCTTATTACCCAAAAAACCCACTATTAATATCTTATTACCTAAAAAACCCCACTAACAACAGAACATCTTGTTTGATAGAAGAGACTACCACAAATTTTAATGTAAAACATAGTAATAAACTCCAGTTGGTGTATTGTACTACCAGAAAATAGGTCAGCTTTAACAGTACAAATATATGGTCCCGGTTTGAGGGTAAAAAACCTTAGCTTCTTATATTGCTACATGCTAGGAGTTCTAGGGAGTCAGTTCTAGTGAGAACAAGCATGTTATCTAATTCATAGTCAGGGGCTGACAACAGAGAAAAACAGTTTATTATTCCATGGAAGGGCAAGACTTCCCATCTGCATGCTACACTAAGATGAAAATCACATTTTGTGTGTGCCAGAACACATCGTGTTCTAATTGGAGATCGCATATATGAAATATAGAACCCAAAGCACATATGTGAAATGTCAGTGCAACATAACCCGACTGCTATAAAAGTAGACAATAAATGTCCCAAAAATGTAAGTCTACTGTTTCCAATTAATTTGGAAACTACGAATGTATTTGCCACCTCAAAGGTAGTATCACAAGGGCAAGTGGAAACACAATGGAGTACTTCAGCTTCCACCCTCTTTCTGGTGGAAGCTGAAGTTTGAGGCACAGCAGTCCTCCTGAATATATCCAAAGTCAGAAAGTAATTTTCTCTCTCATGGCTATCTGGAGAGAAATAGCTGTTGGCTGGGACAACACTGACTGAACATTTTTTCATTCTAGCATGTTCTGACAAATAAAGGCTACATTTAACTTAGCTAGGAATGAGCTTCTACAATTAGTACCTCAGGTCACCTTGAAATATCCTCTCAAGGCAAACCTCTTGTAAAATATTATCTTTGAGTAAAACTTTCTACCACTTCTGGCAGACTACAAAGTTAGAATCATAGATTAATACGAACTGAAAAGCTCTTAGGAGATCATAAATTTTAAGCCGTGTATGATTAGCTGAGGTCCTCTGCTTGAGTCTTTAATATCTTCAAAGCCAGAGATGACACAACCTCTCTGGATAAGCAGTTCTAATGTCTGACTACTCTCAATGTAAAATAGTTTTCCTACTATTTAATTGGATTTACCTCAATGCAAGTTCTCTCTGATGCCTCTTGTTCTATCTCTGTGCACCTACCAGGACAGACTGTCTCCACCTTCTCTGTAACTACCCACCAGACAGTTTAGGACAGCAACACGATCTTCCCTTGGCCTTCTCCAAGGTAAGCAAATCCAGCTCTCTCAGCCTCTCCTTGTATACAGTATATTCTAGCATCCTGATGGCCTTTCACTGGATTCACTCCAATATATCTTGTACTGGGGAGCCCAAAACTGAACACAGTATTTCAGATGCAGTCTCACAAGTGCCAAATCAAGGGGAATAATCACTTCCCTCAACCTGCTCTCTATGTCCTTGCTATTACAGCCCAGTATGTAGATGCCCTTCTTTACTGAGGTAATACACCACTTTCACATGTTCAGGTGTTATTTTCTGCAAAGTTTCAAGTCTCCAGGCTGCACTGTTATAGTTTGATTCCTGTAGATAAAAAACTCATCTTCATTGCCTATGTTTTTAAGAGCATCTGGGCTATAACAATATCTCATACTTGAGCACTTCACACTGTCATACCTCTTCACAGCAAACCAGGCCAGTTCTATTTATTGCTCTGCTCTAGCATAAAATGGAAGCACAAAAGGCCAACTGAACCTTTTTATTAATCAAGGAAGAACCTGGATTTTCAACCAAGGCCAAGACAGTGCTGGCAGAAAGCAAGGTTACTGTGTGTCAGCACATAAATCCTCGATTCTGTTCATGCTGGTAGGAAGCTAGGGGAAGATTGCTACGGGTCAACTCTCAAATGCCGTAGGTTACACCAACCTAAGAAACCTTATACGATCACCTTACAGCCAGGAGGCAAAATAAGCATTTAGGGCTTTTTTGGAACATACTATCATTTACTTCCTCTTTTCATTCTTCTGGTCCTTTGATATGTGATGTACAGAAAGTAATATTTCTTCATTTGGCTCAGAAAAATAATTTCTTTCATTCTATTAAGTGTCTGACCACTAAATTAAGTCACGTTATTCTGTGAAGGAAAGGGTCGGAAGTAGTACCTCATGAGCAGACACCAAATCTGTTTCACTCACTTTGCACTGCTTACCTCAATATAAATATCATTGTATCTGTAGGGAGAAGTTGGAATGATATACTATAATATACTGGAAAATTTGTTATAGAAAATAAATATGAGCTGCAAAGTATTTGATACTGTAATGTCCTCACATGTAGCTAAACAGGAGTAGAATCATCACACCAGCCTGGTATCAGAACCGAATGCCTAATTCTCTACTCTTTTACAGCCTATGTGTTCCCATACATCTGTAAACAATGGGAGTGAAACACTACCATTTTCATAGGATATTTTTCCTACTCTTAGCAAAGATGGCAATCTGTCAAATGTTCCAAAGATAGTTTCCTGAGATATGGATCTCTATTTGTTACAGCCATTAGTCTTGAAACTGATTTTTAGTGCTAAACCACAGTTTTTTGTGACCATAATTGAGCTTCCATGAAGACTTAGTAAAATTATCCTAGACAGCACTGGGGAATAATCTCAAGAATAAGCTATGGACATGTCAACTATTGAAAGACAACAGAATGGTCACATGGTGCCAACTCCTACTTCTTACCTCCTCTTCTACAAATGCATTTAAAAATTAAAAACACAGCACTCTTTCTTAATTGCCATTTTACACGTAAGTGTATAAGTTAATATAAGTTCTGCATTAACTATGGTATGTTACAGAATCACAAATAGGATGGCAGAAAATCCTGGCACTGTATGCTCTGAAATGTAACAGACTGGTGATACATACATAAGGATTTGCAAAAAATAGTTCCAGAAGAAAATTCAACAGTATGCACATACAGAATCATAGAATGTCCTGGGTTGGAAGGGACCCACAAGGACCAAATCTAACTCCTGAATCCACATGGGACAACCTAAAAGTTAAACCATATATCTAAAAGCATTGTCCAACACTTCTTTAACACCAACAGGCTTGGGGTCATGACTGCTGCTTGGGAGCTTATTCCAGTGCTTGACCGCCCTCTCAGACCACCCTAACTTTTTCCTAATAGCCAACTGCAGCTTTAAGCCATTTCCTTGCCTATCATTTTTATGAACAGATATGCTACATCCATTTTACATATTACAAAGCACCTACTTAATGCCTGTTGTTCCTGTTTCAATATCTGCTTTAGCTAACAGGGTTCTACACATGATCACACTTCAAGGAAGCTAAATACTAATAATCTCTATGGCTTTCTTGTTACTTTCACCTTCTGTTAACTTGCTTATCTATTTCAGAATATTGTAAATATATACTTCTATTCCAACAGCAAGAAAAGTTAATGAGATTAAGGCAGTAGTTAAGGCACTCATTTCTATGGTGGTGATTTAATAAAAAGAATCCATTTTAAGGACTGCAGCACTGAAATGATAATATAAAACATTTATTTGTGCAGACACTGCAGTACTGCCAGCCTGCCTCAGACAGTTGTCCTTACGGAGGGAGGTATAGACTTAGGAACCTTATTCACAGCTCATTAGAACAATAGCAGCAGAAGACAGAATGAAACAGAGGAATATGGAAAGGGATAGCGGGGCAGCATCTGCGATCTGATACTCCAGGCTGCTAAGTCAGGAGAGTCTTCAGAGTCCCAGCCCACACAGAACTCTGTGGGTCAGCAAGCAGCATGGGGAATAACAAAAGTAGAAGTCACAACAGATAGCTCTTGGGACATGGCACACTAAGAAGCTACACAGTTAGATAATCTCTCCAATAATCATACTTACCTGTGAGACTGAAGAAATGCAATTGGAAACAGCGCCTTCTGTCAGTTCTTAGTGTATACGTAGGTGCATCAGTCTTTGAAATCTACTCCCACTTCTCAGGAAGGAAACTGAAGATGAAAGTTTGAGCTGCCACTCTAAACTTAAGATTTTTTTTTTCTTGAAATAAATATAATATAGACCTAGGACAGGAAAGAACAAGTCAATTTTAATTAAATCTGAAATTCGGATATTAAGCTTAACACAATATTAGAAACACTGGCACAAAGCTCACTTGCTGATGACTCCACAAGATCAGAATCAAAAATAAAAAGTCTTGGGTGTTTAGTTTGGTGGTAGGTTTTGACCAAGCAAGACTTTTAAAACAGAGAAATTTGTTTAAAAGTACATTTTTGCTCCATAGAGGCAGAGTAATGAAAAGCAATCAAACTAGAGCTGCTGATTGTCAGCAGAAGTATTTTTTAATCTTTTCTGTAACATTCGTATAACCAAAGTACAAGTCATATCAGCCAGAAAGGGTTAGCAATTTGATTCTCAGTCTTGCTTAAACAGCAAGACTACAACAAATCCTTCACAAAACAGGTGCTTCCATATTCCTAGCTTGAAAATGCATTCTAGTTTGAACATTGAGTTAAATATGGAAAAGTGTTATGTAACACACAAGCACCCTGGCTGCTTTAGCTCTCCAGTTTGGGTAACTGATTTCAGGAAAGCTAACACGTAACAGCACAAGAATAATAAAACCCTTTTGCTGACATTTCCACAGCTGCCCATTGGAATCTCCCTTTAAACTGCTGCATTCTTACACGGTGCAGTGGATTATAATTGAAGAAAAAGTACTGGAAAATAAGATTAAGATACCATATCATTAGTCCCTGATATTAAATTATATTTGAATGCAACCGATTCACTGGCAGAATAATCATACAGAAACCTATTTAACGAGCACCTCTATCCTACATACAGTGTTCTGCAACAGCAGAATACCACTTTCATCCCTGATGCTACATGACTGGAGCATATAGCACACTAGACAGAGTTTAAAGAAAAACAGTATGAGATTAAGGTTTAAATTAACCTTTGAAAATTTAAGAACAAATACATGTCACTGTTGTGAAGTTTATTCAGCTCAATACCATCTATTGATGTATTTTGTGTCCAGCTTCCTGTTGTGTACAAAGAGCCTGCTTGGCTCCTGCTGTAGATACACTTAAAGACAGTTTCCAGATGAGCAGATCTTAGAAGTTCAGATCACCTCTACACTTATTAATTTTGGGAAAGTTAACTACAATTTCAAATTCTAGCTACAGATTTTTACAGTAAAATTTTTCGCTCACATTCAGCATATTGCTCAACTATGTTGCACTGAGAGCTTTCTAACCATTCATTATCCTCCCCACAGTCCTTCAGGGTTTGACAGATTAAAATAGGATGCAAGACAAATCCATGCATCCTCGTAAATTCTTTTACATTGAATGGTTCTTCTGGTATTAAATTGGTGGCTACTGAGTAAAGACTGACTATACCCCTCTCTTGGTAACTGCAACCTAGAAAATGCAGGTATTTCCCCACCACCACCACTCTGAATCTCTCAGGGGAAAAAAAAATTTAAACCTGTTGAAATATATTCTCAGTAAATTTTAACTAATATATGTTCTCTGATAAACTGTGAAACAATTTGTAAAATACTGCTTTAAAACATTTTAAGTGCTGTATTTCAATTCTGTAAAATGTCTTTTTTTATAATTAATATGCAGCTTAGATGAAGTTACTGTAACTCAAGCCCTTAGGCAATGATAGTCATGTATATAAAGTAGGTATATATTCTATAATAAAAAATTATCATCTGTGTTTCAGACTGTACTGTGTTAATTACATATATATGCCACTCCTGTATCTTTAAGTTTTTTTCCACTCAAAATATGCTTTTTTCTATGACTAAATAATTAAAAAAAAAATTATATTATTATTCTTTCCTCTATCATTAGTTTACTATTTAGATTGGCAAAGGAACATCATAGGGCCAGTATGAGCTGGCATGGATTGGACAGAAGCAGGAGGGTCCCTGGGGAACGACAGCATCTCTGCACTGCCCTCTCCTGTTCCGCCGGCTTTCCTGGAGGACTTTTCTCCTTGCTCACAGATGAAACACACCTGAATGTCTCCGTGATACTCAAGATACTATGCTATCAACTGGGGCAACTCAGCCCTCCTTTAGCTACTGATTAATGAGAACTAGCTGACAGTTGATGAAATTCTATACTGTTCAAGTTCTTTTGTAAGAACATTGCTTTTGATCTTCAGGACTAAAAACTGGTAATAAGAGAGGCTCTCCATAGGCTTTAAATCATGATTTCCAGAAGTGCCACCCAAACAGCTATGTATGGAGACTCTTTAAGGACAAATTTTGTTATCCGATCCCTACTCTAATGCCCTATCTAAATGATCTTCCATGAACAAAATTTTGTTAATTTCTCCCTTAAATTAACCTTTAATACAATAACTCTATAATAATGCTTTATATCCCTGGATTTTAGCACACCACATGACTATTGTTAAGTACTTGCAGTGCAAAAAAAAAGTGATTATAGTACATTCAAAGGTGGTAACTGAAATATTATAAATAGCTCATTAAATAGCTTTTAATCACATTACAACTACTCGGCAAAGGAATGTCTTTTGTCCATAACTCACTGATTCATATATATTAATTTTTCTCCTTCCTGAAATAATATTCAGGTAAAAGTTGCACTTCATTCTTGGACAAAACCCTCAAAGAGTGAGGTGAAGATAAATCACTTACAAACAGCATATATAAAATCAATAACAGTGAGGCTTCTTTGTTTATGGAAAGGTTGTTAGAAAATGTATTACTAACTTTAATTTGATAGACTGTACTTACTCAAAATAAATCTAAGCCATTTCTGGACCACCATAATTCATCAAGCTAACTTATTACACAGGAAGAATTTCTTAATTGCCTGCACAGTAATTTATTTAAAATGAAAGTGAAAAGAAATCACAAATTAATCATCCTTTTCAATTATTTCTTTCCTGGCTTAGTGGGACTGTTATCTTCAAGATTTGGTTCCTACTAGTACAACATAAGACTGCTCAGTGAACTCCACTGGGCATCCAATTTAGTACCGCATTCTGGTTAGTGATACATCTGCTGCCCCAACATTTTCAGTCTTCAAAATGGTTACAAGAATCAAATTGAACTGGCAAAGACTAAGTTGTGAAGTCAAAATTTAAGTAATCTCTGATGACTAATCAGTATTCAAGTGCTAAGCTTGTATTCAAACCACTTTTCTTGTTTACAATTACTGAAAACTACTTCAACAATCTGTAGGCTGATGCTTCAATGAACCAAATGGGATATTTCGCTTGGCAAGAAATTGAGACTTTAGATTTTTATCATCTTGTTAGACTCTCTTCCTAGTCCCCAGAGGTGGTAATTCAATAACTCAAGATTAATCCAGAAAAAAGCAGCCAGAGGCTAAAATCAACTTGAGAGTTTTTTAATGAATTTAAGGAAGGCTAACAAGGCAAGCCAGAGGGCTGTGCAACTTGTCAATGACTTATCAAGTTTTCACGGTGCAGTAGTTCTTGCTACTCTAGCGAGGCACTATATCTGCACTTCAGGAAAGAGTTATGCTTCGACTAACTGCAAACAGACCAGATGCTAGTCTTCATATTTTGATTTGCAACAGAGGTTGGGGGGAAAAAAAAAAAAAGTCGTCCCTTTTCAAGACATTTAGAAAAAAAAGGTAATCAAAACACTACAAACTGATGCAATATTCTTCTAATTGGCACAGAAAACAGTGCACTGCACACTTGGCTTTCAAGTGAGCCGTCATTAAGCTTAAATACTAACTTTGTGGTCCTTAAAACGGTCAACACTGATAAAAAGGAGAATCTATTAGGAAAATGAGAAAGCATCGGCCCAACATCCAAATAAAACCGTGAATGTCTCCATTTTTGCCTGCATGTCACCTGATATCTCTTGAGCACAGGATGGCTGCACCAGCTGCTCACCAGGGACACAGGTGACTGCCAAGTCTGCAGTCAGCCCTGGTTGCTGCAGGATGTAACCAGGACTCTTGAAGGGGTCATATCCTGCCAGGGCAGGAACAAATATCTCTCTCTCTTCAATGAATTTGGCTCCATCAAGAAAGTATTTTTAAATACATGTTTAAGGGATGAATTCACCCCACCTTAATGGGTTCACTTCCTTTACTGCAATGCACTGGAGAAACAGCCAGGACAGGCCTACCTGGAAATCATGGCTTTGGGGCCATTTCCCTGCATGCCTCCCTGCCCAGCTGGGAGCTCCCCACCTACTGCACAAATCAGAGGATACCTTTGACTACGCAGAATCACACTCGGAACAGAAGAATGAGAATTACTGAATTCCCTTCAATAAAGTTCAAACAAAGGAGCAAAATTAACCCAAGTCTATGCCAACTCGAAGCCAAGGATCTCTGAACAAAGTTCTCCCACAGCTATGAGACCAGCCTTAAAGAAAGGCACACTCCCAGCCTTTGCTTCACTGATAAGCACCCTATATCTGCTTCATAACCCACCCACCGCAGGGCAAAGAGGAGTTCACAGGTTACAGCTAGGGCACTGTGGTTGCAGGCTTCAACCTAAGACACCTCTCTTTAGTAAAGAAAGAGAAAGTTCTCTGGAAATTCCAGCTCAGCACTGAACTCCACCCAACACTGTTTAAGGCAGACTGTCTGTATAACTAGCAGGGGCAGGTTGTAAACTGGCAGGCCTGCTGGGGAAAATGAGTTCCTGAAAGCTCTCGAAGCTGGGCTTAGGTAAGCACCTCTTGTCACAGCAGTTTGGTTCCCGCTTTAATTGCACACACTTCATCATAAAATTGGCTCCAAATTACAGTAAATTGTTGAGACGAATAATATCTCCGCTATTTAATTGCTAGGGCCAGCCAGCCTGCACTTCAAACACAGACCACGTTTTCAAGTAATGCATATTCTTCCCAATACTGGACCACAAAGCTACATAATATGAAACTCCTAAGCACTCATTAGTACTCATTTCCTTCTCCAGTCTTCAAAGGTGAAATCTAATTCAGTAGCACTTTATACTCTCTTTGCATTCATTTTGGCTGGGAATAAGTGGTGGTGTTAATTGAAAAAAATCCTCCTTCTTATCAAAATGAAGTACATTGGCTTAAGAAACATACTCCAAACACATCCACAATTCTCCTCAGCTCAAACTGTATATCATTTAACTTCTCTAAGTTTTCAATCATCTCAAAGTCTTAAGCATGAGTAACTCAATGAGGCAAACTGTCTGTGTTTTGAGCGCAGAAAATATTAAAATTGTTGCTGTACGTTCATGGTCAAACAAATGAAGAACCATGTTTGGTGTTGGCTCTAGCCTCATAGCAAGGTTACTATAACTTCTTTAACTACCCCAAAGAGGAATTCTGTTCAAGTTACAAGGAAGGATAAGCATCTCAACCTCAAAATAAAAATGCCACGTATCTCTACATAGTAATGTGTCAATAAAGGGCAAGGCTCTGCTCCACTGCAAATGGCAGCACGCCATGAACAACTAGCAGAAGTAGTTGCTTTTCTTAGTCAGAGAAGCCAGAGTATATACTGATCTCAGCCACGCATTCACATCTGTCCATGAATATCATGCCTGTATTCCCCAGAAATGACCACACAAAGACAAAAATCTATAGTTAAGATGCTATGTTTCACTAGCAGTATTACAACCCAGTGACACACGGGTACCTTAACACAGACATCTATATGAGGCTGACAGGCTCAAAGTATAAAAAGCTATGATGTAGTTTTCACACAGTTTTAGCGTGAACATTTTCTATATTTATTTCTTCAGACAATATGTTCCCTTAAGAACTACCTCAATCTATTTAACAAGAGTTTTTTTAAAAAAATATTACAGTAGTGTTGTTCATTTTAACTGAGACTTAAACATAGACATTAAATAAAATGTTAAATCCTTTACCTCTAATATTAAGTAAGGACTACTTTCCCTCAAATTCTACCACATTGTGTTTTTATACTGTTTGGATACACAGCTATGGCAACAAATACAGTATAAGTGCTGTGTACATGGCTAGCCTGGTAATTAAAAAGCATTAAAAAACCATATGAGAAAAATTAAAATGTCAAATATTTTTTGTAAAAGCAGAATGTCCTTAAGAGTCCTTTTTAAGGAATGACCCTTTCAATGATCTCTAGGATGAAGGGCTTCAGATTGTATAAACTCTCAAGCTCCCAAAGAAAAGCTAAGATAGAAGAAAAATTTCCTCTTCAGGAGGTAACATGTAACACTTGCCATGTTTAGGATTTTCAAAAGAAATTTCCTCTCCAGTTCTCCTTTGTGCTCAGCTACATATGAGAAGCTATGAGGTATAGAACAGGGAATGCTAACGGCATCATTAATAAACTGCTTCATAAAAATATGACCTATAAAATTTTTATTTTCTGGGAAAATTAGAAGAGCAGTGCAGTATCCTCATGAATCAAAACAAGTCAGACCTTAAGACCCAGAGACTTGGCAGTATCTTTTTAAAAATAGGATTATGTTTTGCTAACAGAGAAAGGGTGAAGTAAGCTGTCATTATGTTTTAAATTACTCCAATACAATAAATATTTGAGTAATTAACGGAACTTTGTTTCTTTGTTCAACAGTTCTTGACATCATCTAAATTTTTCAAAACAATGTAATTTAATCGTCTGGGAAACTCTACTTGCACTGCCATGTATGGTCTTACACGAAAGGCTGACAGTACTGGTTTGTAAGAAGAAAACTAGAAGCTGTAATAGGATTTATCCCTTTCCTCTGACAAGCTGTAGACTTGTTCAAGGTCCATAACTAAGATAAAGATACAAGACTCAGCTGTGCTCAACATGGCATTAATTTTGCATCGGTATAATTCCACACTCACTTAAACGGAATTCCTCCTGGTTTACACTACCTAAAACCACCACTAGGACCACAGAATAATAGTGGAACTATACATTTGTTTACAGTCTTAAAAAAAGCATCAACTTAATAGAACAGTCAGCATTTACTTGTAAAGTATAAACAGTGATAACTCCAGCATTGATTTGCTTGACTGACTTAACTTACATATGCCTATTTTCTTTTCCTACGACCCCCTAACTTACAAATACACTCAAATTCTGATTCATAAAATTATTACATTAATTTAAAGGAAACATACATGAATCCCAAAGCATTTTGCCTTTCTGCATAATGAAAGCATTTTTGCCTTTTCCTTGGCTCTAGATTCTTAATCAGCAAAATAACTGTATATGATGCATTCCTATTGTACTTTTTTATTTCTAAATAGCAAGTTGGTTCTTATAGATGAAGAGCAAATAGCCGAGAATAAGGAAAGGATTCCAGTGGAAAAACAATAATTGAATCACAGAAATAAAAGCCAAGGGTCATTATCTGTCATCCAGTTAATTTCCTTGTGAGTGAACTTTTTCCAACATATCATTTATAAATATCCAGCAGGTATCTTCTTTGTTAGCAGCTCCATGCTTTAAGTGCATTCTATTTTAACTTAAAATATATGTAAAGTCTTCAATATTGATTAATCTTTACTGTCTGATCTGAATATGTTCATATATACCAATGCACATATGCATTCCAACCAAACCCAAGAAAAAAAGCCACCAAACAAACAGATATTAGGATACACAGTAAAGGTTAAAATAGATAGATAGAAGTAAAATGGATCAAAAATGCAATAGCTTAAGCATTGCTCTTCTAATTAGACACTGCATACATAGGCAAACTGGAATGAGACAAGATGGAAATTCCCTAGGTGCGTTTGCACGACCACTCAGGATCAGAGAACTAAAATTCCATGGCAAGGACATGGTACTGATATACTGGCTTTAGATTCTGACTGAAGATGATGACAACCATGCCAGGTTATGTGCTCCCCATGATAACAAAAGAGGAAACCAAGGGCACAGTCCTATTCCTCTATTTTCCTGAATCTATTTTCCTGCATACTAATCCTCCTTTTCACAACAGGCAGCTGGGTCCTACTCTCCCAGCATGTAAGAGCTGCAAGACTTCAGAAAAGCTCAGCATCTTCAGCAGCACATATGGCAACGGTGACAACACAGTGGTGAATTTCACACAAGCAGCAGTAGGGAAGACAGGGCAGTCACTCCTCTTGCAAAAAAATTCTGCTGTTAGAACAAAGCCTAAAGCAACAACAATAAAAAAGTTAACCTTGCACCAAAATTTTACAGAATAAAAATAGTATGTCATCTTGCGAGGATTTTACTTTATGCCAGACCTTAACAGCATGTGGCACGTAAACAACAAAATCTGAGCAAGACTGAAGTCAGCCACTGATGCAAAACAGACCCCCTATTTCTGTGCACAGGTTACTCGTGGACATAGACCTCATGCTTGATGTGCAAATGTGACATTGGTTTTACACTGCTGACTTTCCCACAAAGAGCACTAGATATCTATGGATATAAAGCACTACAGGGACAAGGTATAATTTCAATAGAACTATAATCATAGCAGTAGTGGTACCAACTGATTAACATCAATGTGATTGGAAAATCAGTCCTTTTAAGTTCCACAGTAAAACAAAAGTGGAAGGCATCTTATATGGAACAGAAAGAATATAAGGCTGAGAGGATTCAATAGCATTTTTGAGTTATAATCACCAGTGGACAAAACCAGTAACCATGTAGTACAAAAAATGAGTGCAAAAAACTATGTAAGAGACAAATATCTGGATTCCTGAATGGTACTCTTTTCTTTAGTTTTGTTTCTCCTTTTATTTGTATTTGGCAAGTTTCTCTACCCTCTTGCTAGATTCCTCTACCAACTCAGTCACTGATGAAATCATGAAGGATGTATAAACAAATTAACTAGAGAATTTAAAGAAATTTGCAAAAGAGATTCTGCGAAACAGCATTACTTCTACTTACGAGCGTTCTGTCTACCTCCCATAATCAAACAGTCTGATGGAAGAAATAAGAACAATTAAAATGAATAAATGTTTATCAGTGCTTGTGCCCTTAAACCAAGCTGCACCCAATATTTCTTCCTGAAAAGCTGATTGCTTACTCCACCTTCTGGCAATAATTAAATATTAAAAATTAAAAAAAGAAAAAAAAAGCCAACAGGAAAATGAGATTTGAGTGACGAGGAGCTGAGAAGTTTTCTCAGCTGAGAATACTTAATGTCAACCTATTATACACACTGGCAATGAGGACAGAGAAAATAAGAAATGCCACAGTCACCATCTTAAAAGCTCCCTAAAACCGTCAAGACTTCTTACTTCAGACTCACTCAGAACAGGTGTTGCTCCTTTTGTAACAGTGTACTGCCTAATCACGTTTCTGCATTTTCAAATTTTGATTCACCATTTGATTTGAATTATTAGATCCACTGCCATTCTTCTTCATTCATAATTCACCCCCTACTGACAAGACTGAAGAAAAAAAAATTTAGAGAGCTAGAGACTTACTAGTGTTTAGGATATTCAGCTGAGATACAGAACAGTCAGGTTTGAGAAGCAGATTCTACAGTTTTGTCATTATTTGCAAAGGAAGATAACTCTACCTTGTTAGAGACTTCACAGTCAACACAGATACCCATCATGACCTACTAAGGCAACTCCTTGCACAGCTTGGTTACTTCTGCAAACTCAACTATTACCATGCGTAATTTTCTCTGCTTCCCGCAAACTTCAAAGCCTACCTTGGGGCTCAGAAAAGACAACTTCGGAATGTTTGTGGCATATTACGGCATGGCCTCAACTTGTAGTGCAAGTTTATTTTGCAAGCAGTGCTTTATACCTCTTTACCTGCACACCGGTTCCCTTGCGGTTTCTGTCCCGATAAGGCAGCTATTTGTTTGCACAAGTTCTGCCACCCCCCTACTGTCCGATCCACTGTCATATCATGCACTAATTAGCCAATCCAGTTGCTGATCACACGCCGTCCACGCTCCAGCTGGCATTGTACTGTTGCTCCTCATCACGTACTCTCACTTTGTCCATTGTACTCAGATTTTGGTTACTCCAATAGTTTGCTCTTCTTCCCATCCTCTACAAATGTCAGCTGCAGCAACACTACTTATTTACCCTTACATTGGCTTAAACAGGGCCAGATTTCATCCCAAGATTGCAATTCGCGCTTGCTTTGCTTACATTTAATGATTGTTACCAGCCCAACTATATTAGCAAACACCACTGCTGCAAGGTCTTAAAATAAACAAATCCTTGAAATTATTTTTCCCAGTAAGTCTTTTTAAGAAAAGGCACTCAGCTCCACCTGCTGCCAGATTTAGATTATTTCTCTCTGAGGCTGAGGACTGCACAATACAAAGAGATTTATTTCTCATTTTTACATGCATGCAAAAGGCAAAAGTCCAAACTGCTATGTAGATACCTATCAAAATGAAAACCATACCTTCTCCCCACAGGTCCATTATCAAACTGCCCTCAGCAGCACTATCCATTCTTCGAAGGCTTGGAAGATCCATTCTTCAACTCAGAAGTAATTTAATGTATTTTGCCCTTGTTTGCTATGATAATTATAAACTTAGAAGCCAAAGAGCACTGAAGCTAGGCTGTCTAACACGACTCAATTAACTATTTCAAACAGCTATGCAAAAATCACTGGGGAAAAAAAAAAAGCCAGTCTACTAAATATTAATAGGGTCACTCTGACCCTGTAATACTATGAAAATCCACCCACTAATTACATTGTTATAAGTTACAAGCCATTTTAGAAATGGCTGGTTTGCACCTGATGAGAAACAAATTATCTTAATAAAGGAATATCTTCATTTAAATAAAGCATCCTATAATTAATTTAGAGGTTCCTAAACATATATTCATTATTGCACCTTCCTTCAGCATGCATCATTTGGGCTCATGAAATACTTCTGAAGAATAGTCAGAACATTAAAGATAAAATATAAATTTAAATATATTTTAAAAAAAAAAATATTGCAAAATAAACACAGCATATTCTTGCATAAAGAGATTTTAATCACCTGTTTGAGTGACCTGCGTAACTAATATATGGCCTAGCTGTGTCAAAGAAGAAATGAAGATGGTATCAATAAAACCTTTAAAAAACAAACAAACGAAAAAAAAAAGACCACAAACATTATACCCTGTTTCTTTTCATAGGCCTGATTCTGATATTATTTTTACAAGTGTATTTTCTTTTGTCTTAATGAAGCAAAACTAGATTTACACTGGAGCAATGCAAAACAGAGCAGGGACTGCGTGCCTATAGACAGAGCTCTCTTTATGTGCTTTGGTGGGATTTTGGTCATCTAAGCACAGGTATAAAATGCGTTAGTAGCACAGTGACTTACTGGAAAAATAAAGCACTCTGAAACACTCTGGCTGTCAGTTGCCTACCTTTTGCTGTTTGTCACACTTCTATTCTCCCGGAGCCAACCATCAAAGGAGACACTGACTTTTCTAATGCTCTCGCCTCTTAAAAATTTATCTTAAAAGATAAATTGACACATCTACTTAGCTACAGAGAAGGCAAATCCAACACTTTTTCCCCTTGATACGCTGTACAGAATTTTTAATGAGAATCAATCTGAGATATATCCATTTTCCCAAACTAGGAAGGGATGCTTTTTGTTTGTTTATTTTAAGATGTTTACTGTTTTTAATCAAAATAAAAATCAAAACTGCATCAGTTGCAATCACCTTTCCAGAAGTCCTTTGCTGCCCTCATGTGTTTCACAGGAAAAGTAACTCTTATACAAAATAAAATAACTTCAAGCAAGACAACAGCTTCTCCTATTATGAACAAGACATACTCCATGGAAATAATAACCGAAAAATAACTGAAAGTTTTTCTCTTTATTCTAGTAAAGCTAAGTTGGCTGGTTTAGAATTTAATGATTATATATTAAAAATAAGAAAGTGTAGGCCAATTTATTGAGAGTTGATGATGTTAGCTTGGTGGAAAAGCTGAAATGCTTTATTTTCAAACTTACTTTTCATTAAACCTAATTTCAGCATCTTTCTGATGCTTACACTGACTGGCAAAGTAACTTTTTTCCTGTTCCATTATACTATACCATGCAGAATAAAATCATGCAACTGGTGCATTAAGGTTTCCGTTACTCTCACGATCCATATATCCAAAGCTATGGTTCCCATACCAAGCTTTCCTTTGACTCTGCCCTGTGCTCCTCCCGAGGGTCTTGCCTTGACACAGACACTGTTAGCAAATACTTGAAGTCACAGGCTGACAGATTTTGCACTCTGAATTTGGCTGCTGATGTTCAGACTGTCCTTAAAAAGATTTCACTGTTCACTTCTCATGTTGCTATCATCATCCTATCCAGTCCCTATGCTGATCCCAGACCTCATCATGTCAATACCAGTTTGTAGTAAGTTCTAATAACATCTCTTATGCAAATCCCAGGTTTACAATGATAAAACATATCAGAATAACCAATAAAATCTGCTCTGTTAACAAGGTCTTTCACACTCTGGCTGTGAGCCATAAATAGCCCTCTTGTACCAAAACTGGCGACGGTTCAGTCGATCCCCCCACAGCCATTCCACAGGAGGGGGAAGGTGTAGGCAGAGCTGGATCACGATCCCCTCAAGCTTGTTCAACCCTGGACATGAGCTATTGGGTGGATCAGATCATAAACTTTTATTTATACTGCCAGGCTGTTCCTGAACTGCCACGATTGTTTTATCATTAAAACTGCCATCATATGAGTGCCATTAAATTGCCTCAACTTTTCAGTAATGACAATATGTTAACGTCTCTCTCCAATACAGAAATATGTAGAGCTCCAGGCTATAAAGCAGAATAATGACATCACTAACAAAAGCTACCTGCATGATAAGTGTTCCTTTATCAGTCAGGTAGACAGGAGGGAACTGTTGTCATCTCATGAATAAAGTACTAGGTTTTGTTCTCTCTTCCTCTGACAGATAAGAACCCTAGTATTTTAGCCTCCATCTAGACAAGCTTTTTGCTGTTTAGTTGCTCATTTTAAAACTAGTAAATGCAGCATAACTACTGCCAACATCAAAATACTTTTGCCATTCTAGTCACAAAACATAGCAAAAGGCCGTTTTACGTGAGGGAGGAAGAGTTAACTGCTTATGTAATGCAGAGGACTCTGTAGTGCTGCTGATTAAAGTTATTTAAATCCTTCTCCAGTCACTCGTGGTGAGATGATAGAATAATATAATCTTTAAGGTTGGAAAAGACCTTCAAGATCATCAAGTCCAACTGTCAACCTAACACCACCATACCTACTAAACCATGTCCTGAAGCGATGCCAGATATTAGCCATGCACTCAAACTGCTGAAGCCACCTGGTCCCCCCTCTAAGAGGAATTACTATTCTGGAGTGGAATGCTAAAAAAAAAAAAGGAGTCAGCAAGCCCAGGCATTTGAGCTGAGGCTGACAGGACAGAGAAAGGCACTGCTCACAGAGCCACAGCTTGACAGCAGGGCTGCCCTGACGCATCCTCCACCCTCCTCAGCCGTTAGTTTAACCCTTTGTCTTTTACTTGCCAAGTTTGTACACTCCTACTCATCTAGAAACTAAAGATATATGTCTCTGTTGTATTTCATACAGTATAATTTCACTTACAAACTTGTATGATTGGATAAAATGCCACACACACACACAAAAAAAAAAGGGGGGGGGGCGGGGGGGGGGCGGGGAGAAGCAACAGAGAAAACTGAAACCTAAGCACCAGCACATAACTAGCTGTTAAGGCAACCAATAAGCCACCATAAGCACACGCAAGGTTTCTGTCAAATATTTTATTCCAGCATAACCCAGTCACACCGGACACCGGAGGCCGTGGACGCTGGCCGGGCACTGGGTAGCTCCCCCCTCTCGATGCCTTCACTTGCTGAAGCCTATAAACTGTATCCTGGTGCCCGAGGAAGCATCTACACCTTCTCTTTCCTACTCACAGCCCCATTTCCAGGTACCAACTAATTCTCGTCTCAGCCAAGGCCTGGCGTTAACTCTTAACCCTGCAGTTAACGCTCTGCACCGCTTCTCCCCTCGTTTGCAGCCCTGCGCGCCTCGCCCTGCATCCCCCACACGGAAAAACCCCGCCTGAAACACGGGCTCTTTCCAGGCGCTGCCGCGCACCCCGAAACGCCACAAAAGCGGCGGCGGGACAGCGGCGGGCAGCGCCAGCACCCAGCTCGGCCACCGGCGGGACAGCGGCGGGCAGCGCCAGCGCCCAGCTCGGCCACCGGCGGGACCTCGCCCGGCCTCTGAGGGACGGCCGCGATTTCCTGCCCCGCCCCAGCCGGGGGGGGTTCAGCCCAGCGGGATGGCGATGGCCCCCCCGTCCCTGCCTGCCGCAGGAGGAGGCAGCTGCAAAGCAAGGAAGCTTTATCCCCCCCCCGTCCGCTACGAAAACAGGCCGGCCCGCACGCTCCGTGGGGTGGGGGTGTGGTCTCCAGGCTCCACCCCGCC
>WHYT01017434.1:412609-437443 GCA_009806455.1 Tetrax tetrax
AGGCTTCAAAAACAAAGCTGACTTTTTCTTTCTCCCTGTTTCTCTTTTCTGCGTACCAGTGTGGAGGCTGCTGGGCTTTCAGCATTGTGGGTGGTATAGAGTCTGCCTATGCAATTAAAGGAAATAACCTGGAAGAACTCAGCGTACAGCAGGTTATTGACTGCTCATACAATAATTACGGCTGCAGCGGGGGATCCACTGTTAGTGCTTTGAGCTGGCTGAACCAGGTTCGAAACTTTTCATAAATCTTGAACTCTTCCTTAGCTTTCATATTAACATTCTTTTTTCCTGGGAGAAAGTGATGGGGAAGGTGGAGCGCACAGCGGATCTGATTTTTTAATATATATGTGTATTATGCATATACATATGTGCGTGTATATATGTATACATATTTATTTAGTCTGGAATCAAGTGAAAGTTTGTTGAAGCGGAATTGAAACTTGGTTGGAATTTTGTAGTCATATGTTCTTGTGAATGTAATAAATCAACCCACAGGGGCTGAAAATAATGTTCCTTAAAAGCTGTAGTACTTCCACTGAATTAAACTGGAACTACAAACATACAGTACCAGTGTAGAAGGAGCCATTTATCTACATGTCATTTTGTGGATTTGAGTGTCCAGTTTATGCACCGGCATTTGGGGAAAACGAGGGATGCTGAGATTTTCTGCCTTCAAATTTCTGTGGTTTCTGTTGCAAACACTGGAAAATCATGGAGGAGTGTGGAGAACCTCAGAATAAAATTGACTGCATTTACCTTTGTTTCGCTTGCAACCTAAAGAGTGAAAATGCAGACGTAGTTTCTACTTCAGTTGTAGCTAACATGGCTCATTCATGAAAAATGCAAAATATGTGTTAATCATATTTGTAAGCAGGAACATTTTAGTGTCTTTGAAATAAAAAGTACTCTGTAGGATGACAGTTTAAGTTATAAGAATATAAAAAGAATTTCTTAATTTTTTAAAGTTTTCAAAAAAAGCTGATTGTCCATTTTAAGAAACTCTGAAACCCCTAAAGATTCACATAACCCCGGCTAATAGCAGTCTAGGTAACTTGTTTAAGTTTGCATTTCAAGAAAGACAGAGGATATTAATCTTGATTTCTCTGAAGCAAAATGCCCTCTTGTTTGGCAACAGAGGGACTACAAATGAATTAAACTGGGGAAGGCACTGTCATAAACATACTGTACTGCACAAGACAAGAAAAGTATAAAAATTTGATGCAATAGCTTGGTATCTGGACTCGGAGCTGTGGCAGCAGTTATAATGCATTATTTAGTGGCAGGAGGATTTGATGCTGGTAGCAGAATTGTTATATTTTGTATAACTGTTCCTGGGATATTTGTGGTTCTTGAACTGTCCCAAGGAGAGGATAATTTTGTGTGTGGATGTCATTTGAAGAGAATAAATAGTCATTCAATAAATGAATACATAGTCTCTGTGTCTTCAAATTGATGAGATTGCTCATGAGGCTAATTTAAACCACAGATAATGTCTTAAATTTTGTTCATTATTCAAAGACTTCTGAATCCCTTCTGAAGCTTTCTCCATGAACACGGAAACTAGGGATAGTAAATTCTGTATTTCCCAGCATGACATTCTTACTTCTAATCTCACCAAGAGCACAATGAATTTTGAATTAGTTCTGTGGTCATTTTCAATATGTTTTGATATGCATAGCGTTAAAGTCAAATGCATTAAATTCTCATTCATTTATCTTCTTGCAGACAAAAGTGAAACTCGTGAGAGATTCAGAATACAGTTTTAAAGCTCAGACAGGACTGTGCCATTATTTTGGTCACTCCGATTTTGGGGTTTCAATAACAGGATTTGCTGCATATGACTTCAGGTAGCTACTATTGATTCTTTTATTTGCTGTACTTTTTCTCTTTGTATTCACTAACTGTGGAGTAAGCTGACCCAATAGTGCATTGACCAGCCAAAGGTTATGAGGTTGATTGCATCAGTTCTGGAACTCTGTATTGGATAAGAACTGATACATAACATTTTTTTAGGATTATACCTTCACACAATTAACCCACTCAACCCTGCCATCACTAAGCTTGTTCAAATTGGAAAGCTTAACTCGGTATCTTGAAATTAGGTCTTTTCAGTTGACAGGTTTTAAATTGGAACACTGAGTTTGTTACAATTTTAAATATATGCTAAGTGAATGTTACATTGCTTAAATGTCAGAAATGATAAATCCTACAAATAGTAACTGGAATTTGTTGAAAAATTTAAGAAATATTCAGTTATTTCAGTATTCATCTATTTATATACCCACCTACATCCTTCTCCAGTCCATGACTTAACAAACAGTGTTGTCAACTGAATTTTGTAAAGACAATTGGTAGCTTTTAAGGTTTCTGTACCAAGAAGGTTTGTTTCTAATTTTTATCAGTACAATACAGCTGCATACTGAACTTCAAGACAAGAAATATAGTTTTGACTAGGAATTTACTGCCAGATATAACAAACTAAAATCTACTGAAATTACAGCTCTGCCAGTCTGTATTTGCCAAGTTTAGTTATTGCACATATCATGCAGTGATAAAGATTTTCTGTTCCCAGATATAACATAAGTAAAACTGTATGAGGATGCTAATGGTAATGTCTGATAGGGATAATGTCGTGTGTTTTGATATGTTTGAGATGCATATTTTAGTGTGTTCTTATGTATGATACAAGAGGTACTTCTGTATGTCTGAAAAACTAATGGGAAGTAATATAGATTAATGCTTTGTCCAAAGCTGGTTTTTAATTGAGAAAAGTGATATGTGAAAGGTACACATGCAGTGGGCAATGCTCACCATTGCCCACTGACCTGACCCAGAAACTTGCTTCTTTTTAATAGCATCATCTCATTGATGTACACCTTTCCCATAGTCTATGTGCCCTGTATTTGTATTACTGTGTTATAGTATATGAACTATGTATTTAATGATGTGTGTTATGTGGAACTCATAGGAAACAGTTGAATTCTTTGATTTTTAAATTCTACTTAGCAAGTAGATTACCACCTCTCCAGTTGCTTTAGTATGCAAACTTAAGTCACTTGGCATTATCACTCACTTCTTTCGCAGCGGTCAGGAAGAAGAAATGATGAGGATGCTTGTTAACTGGGGCCCTTTGGCAGTAACAGTAGATGCGGTTAGCTGGCAGGATTATCTTGGTGGGATCATACAGTATCACTGCTCTAGTGGAAGAGCAAATCATGCTGTTCTTATCACTGGTTTTGACAGAACAGGTGCGTCTCCATCAACCGAACTTCAACCCAGTAGGTTTTGTGTTTTCTCTCTTACTTGCAGCTTACCTCATGTGGGGCAGGTGATTAAAATCCAGAATTGGGTGTTCTATTGAAAACTGTTTGGTTTGGTGTCACATCAGTTCTGGAAGTGCAGCCTGATTGCAGGAGAAAAACTCTCTCTTCTTGTCTCTGCTCCTTCAGTTCTGTGGGACTTCATGTCCTTGTAAAGTCATGAACACAGCTATGCGTGTCTTACGCTGGCAGAGGATATCTGCAGTCTGTTCAACACCGGGCTGCTAGCTCTGTCCTCTGACCTCAGCAGTAGGTTTCATTGTACTATATCATCAAACCATAAGAGGCCATGAAATATTAAAATGGTAATTAACTCAGAATGCAGAGCGTTAGAAGTTTTTCACGCTTCCCAAATCTCATGTTGTCTGTTGTTTTTGAAAATGTCTCTTCCAGGTAGTATCCCTTACTGGATTGTACAGAACTCTTGGGGGCCTACGTGGGGAATAGATGGCTATGTTCGTGTTAAGATAGGCGACAATGTCTGTGGTAAGTCTGACAAAAAGTAATTAAAGTGGTAAAGGCCACATGCTGGGATACGTTTCTCCATGTAAGTAAAGTGATATAATGGTACCCTCAGAGAAGAAATACGAATCATTGCTATGTTTTAAAAGGGGTTAGATGAGTCCAGGTGGAAGAGTAAATAAAGCAGTTGCTAGTTCAACCAACCTATGTAGTTGAATGATTTAAAAACACCAAGTAAAGGTAAAGCCATATAACAAATAAAGTGTTATTGTACCTTGCCATGTAGAGGTAATGTCAGTGTAAGGTGTAGTCATGTATCATGGTTTTAGGTTAGTGCCATCGCTGTGCCCAGTGTACGTAAAAGGGCTGCTGTCTTTGGCTGGTGGGTGCAGTTATCCTTGGGCTCAGTTTAGCAAACTGATATGGAAAGCGCATCTGCCCGTGCTAATGAGTTGTGTTGCTAGTTCCATCTCCTGCCCTGTTACTGTCTGGATGAGATTTTTCTGGGCATTTGAGGGCGTTTTGTATGTTAAACACACAGTTTCTTCTGAGTTGCTGGATATGGAGGTAAGGCAGATGAAGCTTCTCTTTTTCTAGTAAAGATTGCTGAGCCAAATTGCTGGGATTGGACTACTAGATAGTAAGCAACTGTCCATTGAGTTTTTGTCTGTTATGTTAACGTTGTAGGTCTTTTGTTGACTTTCCTTTCCATGGATCTTTCAAAGTAGCTCTCACAGTCATTGTAAAAGGTGTTAGGTAATGTAAATCATCTGCAAATGAGAACAGATAATAGTCAGTTTCCCTGCACTCAGTGAAGATCAGGACAGTGTATCCAATCATAGCTTTTCCATGTTGCTGAAATTCTTGTTGTTGTTGTATAAAAAAACTATTTGGAAGGAGACATTTGTAAGCAGTGATAATTAAAGCAAGTCAATTATAGAACTGGTCAGGAAGAACAGCTGTATAATATTAAAAATCTGTTCTCTCAAAAACCGAGATCTTTCACATTTTCTGTAGTGTGTCACACGAGAACAATCCCGCAAAGGCAAGTAGTTGCTCTGTTGCCCCTACAGGTGTTGTCTTCTGATTTAGAGGTGCTCTGACACCATTTTTGAGGATGTAAGAGCCGTCACCCTTTACCTTCACAGGCTGTAGACAAATGTTGTTTTTAGTGCTGGAAGGAGTACAACAATGTAAAAAGAACTGAGCATGAATGAAAGCCTAGTTTGCTCTGTGTTTGTGTAGGTACAAGTGTTCAAAAATGTGTCTTGTGATGGGATTTGTGATCTCTAGTCCATTAGTGAGCTTTGAAAGCTACATAGCTTCATATTGTCTATCCATTGCTAATGGATGTGATTAAAAGGGAAGAGAATATCAAGGTTTAGGTTGCTTTTCAGCACCTAGATTGGACCAATGCTGAATCCTTACAAAGCATCTAAAGTTTTGAACATTAAAGAGAGGAGGGAGGAGTGTAGAGCACAGCTATAAACAGTGTTAGGCAATGGAGAAATAAAAGGGTTGCAGCTGATGTATCTATTGTCATGGCATGGAGGAGAGAGGGCATTATATGAATGTGGATTCTGGGAACTTATTTTTGGCACATCTCCACTTCCAGTATTAATTTTTTTGTTTGTTTGTTTCATTTGTAGGTATAGCAGATACAGTTTCATCAGTATTTGTTTGACACTTACAGGCCAAAGACCACAATTACCATTTGGATAATATTTTGGCACATACTTTATATGAAGATTTACTTCAAAGCAACATTTCCTAAAATAAGAAATTACTTTTAAGGGCAATTCCTGCTTTTAGACAGTAGAGGAATGGGTTGGCTGGAGTTTTAAAAGTGTTTTTATTTGGAATGCGTGTTGCGTATCAAATCTCTCATGGAATAAGAAGCATCGGAATCAAATGCACAGTGTGCAAAAAGAAGTTACAACAATGGACTGAAACTGTGAATGTGAAGTCTATCCAGGTGTTGAATATTACTCCATTAAAAAAAATCTTACAAGGAAAATGATAAGGAATTTGGATCAAATAATCAATAGTATGATAGAATATAATTAATTTTTTTTTAATATCAGAAGAAGCATTATTAGGTCTGCTTTTTATTGCAGGGAAGGAAGGGGGGCAGTTGGAAGAAAACATTCTCTCTGTTTTCCTTTGATACTTGTGTATTGGCTTTTCTAGCACATCTGACAGACAAAAATGTGTCTTCCTTTTTTTTTTTTTTTTGTGAAATACTACTTTTTCTCTGCAGCTAGAATAATAGAAGAGGGAAATGGAGTGTCAAAGCTGTTTCCTGAGCACCCGCTGTCTCTGAAGTGCTGCAGTCCTTCAGTTTCAGTCTTCAGACCTTTATTGGCTAAATATAACTTCACAGCTCTTCAGAGCAGGCAGCATGTTTTGGAAAGTGCCTGTAATATCAGTCATCTGCTTTAATTTGTTAGATGGATAGAAGAGTAAGTGGTAACTGTATTTAGACAAACCACGGCAGTTCTAGTGGTTTAACATCCTGTGTCCTGGCAGGATCTATGTTCACTTTCTATGCTTTGAGAGCTGTGTCAGTTCCACGCCTTCTCTCTTCTCTACTTCACAACTAACAGTGAAGCTAGTTGCAAACCATAAATTAAAAACCTTATTTATTACAGAAAAAAAATTGTGAGGGTGGGGGTGGTTAATATATATTTGCCACCTTTGGAAAATCAGCAATTACAGAATACTCCAAATAGAGTGGATGTTGTATTTCCCTACATCAATTGAATTAATAGGTGGGACTTGCTGGAAATAATAGGTGGTTCCAGCCCTGCTGACCTGTAAAACTGCAGTTGCAGGCAAATGTAACTAGAATTCACAACCAAACATGTAATTTTAAAATGCTCTGAATCTTTCATTTGGAATCCTTTACCTGTATCCTTTCTGAAGCACTACTATGAAAAGTATTAAAGCAATTCTGTAATTTTTGCACTCAGTTACTCTACCATGTTAGTCATACACTGATCTACTATCTTTTTATGACAAATGCAATCATAATTGTCTATGGTATTGTCATTTTAATCCTCTTACTTCTAAGTGTTAATATTTTAAATGAAAGGAAGACGGAATGTTATGTTTCATTACTTCAAGTTCTGCCACTTACTGAATTTATTGGCTGAAAACTTCTGATTAACCAAAGGGGAAGTCTTCTGTAGTCTTCTAGTCTTTTGTAGTATTGCCTTCCCTTAGCAGTTTACAAACAACAAATACCACACTTCCATAACTGGAAAACAATAGCCAAAGTTCCTAATTGGCATTGATAAGACTAATGTTGTTACAGTAGTATTAAACACAGATGTTTCACCGGTGGTTTTGAGGTGTTACTACCAGGCATAAGTACCTAAACCAGTTAAATACAGAGCAACTCACCAGAAATGAAGGCCTACAGTGTATTTCCAAGGGAAGTGTTTAAAAAGACTAGAGTACATCTGATGAGAAGACAGCACAGCTTTATCAATACCCTATGGCCAAATTTGCCTCATTTTTATTATGTATCAATTTTATCATAATTTTGATGATATTTTGAATAAAAAGCACTTTAAATGCCTCTTATACTGGTGTTTGAACTTCATTCTTGCTTTAGAAGAAGACTTAACAAAAGATGAGTTTTAATACTGCTTTATTTGAAAGACAATTTAAGTACTTATATCTGCTATTGCTAACAGTAAGTATTTCTACAGAAGGGAAGTAGTCACGTAACAGACAGAGAAACATCATTCTTGGTGTATGTAAAAGTTCAAGACACTTGGGTTTCTATAGATTCAGGACTTATTTTTTTAAATGAAACTCTTAACCCAAAATTCCTTAGAATTTCCACTAGAGCTCAGAAACTAATATTCTTTTGAAGGTGATGAGACTAATTATGTCCTCAGCTAAAAGTAAATTAATAAAAGCCATTAGGCAAAGAAGCAAATACAAAAATATGTACAAATAAGACATGATCATGATAATTCTGTGTAATTTGCTCTCTCTTGCTAGGTGTAGGTTCTAAGAAGCCACCTAAGAGTTAAATTGGGGTATAGTTTTAGTTTTAATATAGGCTAACTCAATACAGATTGTTTCTTCTACAAACAATTAAGTTTCTTCCATAAGTCAATTGTACTATTCACACAGCTGTTGTACATAAATACATATTTACACACCCACACTGCATTAGAATAGCTGTTATATTTGAGGGACAGCACCACTGTGGAGGTGAACGTCCCAAAGTTCTTTACAGCATCCACTCTAGAAAGGCAGGCTAGTCAGAGTCGTCGCTGCTAAAATAGGAGCTGTCGCAGCATTCTGCTGTGTAAAGGAATTTATGAATGCTTGGGTTCATCTTTGGTATCCAGTGTCTTGGCACTAGAAACGTTGAAAGATTGAACAAATCCACAAACACCTTGTATCTGTCACTGAAAAAGACAATTGGAAAATTAATATTGCGATATCAGGAATCATTAGACTTTAAAAGGAAAACATTGTTGCTATAGTCATATCTTTCTTCTGAAAATGCCTAGTCTGTAGGCTTTAATATCCAGACCTCCATTCTTGTGGTAGATATGAAGTAGAATTTATCAAGGAAGATTGTTAACCTGAAATTAAGGAAGAGGGAGAAGGCTTGCTGAAAAAGACAGTGAACCTTTAATCTTCTAATTCTGTCTAACCGTCTGCTTTCCATTCCATCCTCTGTTGTGATCATCATGATGGGAATCGTTGCCCACAGCCATACATGGCAGTCACCAGCTACGTACAGTTTCTGTTTGAAAATAAACCTCAAAGAAGGTCCCCTTAGAAGATGTTTTAAATATCCTTGTGCTTTTTGACATAATGTTTTTCAGGACTGTCAGGACACAAGTTGCAGTGAAAAGGCTTGAATTGTCTAACTAGCTGAATCCTCAAATTTTATGTAAAAAAAGTTCTACCATTCAGAGAGTTCTGAGCTCAGGCCCCAGCCATCCCTTTTAAGTTCCATTTCTGCTTCATCCAACAGAAAGAAAGATGTTTCTGATTGTTTCCTGTACAGCTTGAGAGTATTAATTACTGTCAGCTTTAACAATATATTAAATCTGAAATTGAAGTACCTTAGGTTGTACAATTAAATAACTGTCATCAGTAACACAGTAGACAGTACTCACTTCCAACCTGTATCACCTCATTAACTTGGGCTAACTCACACGGAAACTAAACAATGCAGAATTAATATTATTGCTCTTACGGTAGTGCCTAGATCCCTTGACTGAGAATTATAAATAACAGTTTGCGTGAGTGATGAAAGGAGTTCTTTTAGAATCAGAATAGTTTGAGTTGGAAGGGATCTTTAAAGGTTATCTAGTCCAACCTCCCTGCAATGAACAGGGACATCTCCAACCAGATCAGGTTCCTCAGTGCCCCGTCCAACCCAGCCTTGAACATTTCCAGGGATGGGGCATCAACCACCTCTCTGAGCAACCTGTGCCAGTGTTTCATCCCCCTTATTGTAAAAAACTTCTTCCTTACGTCCAGTCTAAATCTACCCTCTTTCAGTTTAAAACCATTACCCCTTGTCTTATCACTACAGGCCCTAATAAATAGTTTTCCCCCATTTTTCTTATAAGCCCCCTTTAGGTATGAAAGGCTGCTATAAGGTCTCCCCCTTAGGAGGAGGCTGAACAACCCCAGCTCTTTCAGCCTGTCCTCATACGAGAGGTGTTCCCGCCCTCTGTGGTCACTTTTGTGGCTCTTCTCTGGACCCACTCCAACAGAACCATGTCTTTCTTGTACTGGAGGCCCCAGAGCTGGATGCAGTACTCCAGGTGGGGTCTCACGAAAGTGGAGTAGAGGGGGAGAATGACCTCCCTCGAGCTGCTGGCCACACTTCTTTTGATGCAGCCCAGGATGCAGTTGGCTTTCTGGGCTGCAAGCACACATTGCTGGCTCATGTTTTGCTTCTTATTCACTAGCTAACCCAAGTCCTTCTCCTCAGGGCTGCTCTCTTCATCCCCCAGCCTGTATTGATACCATGGGTTGCCCTGACCCATGTACAGGAACTTGCACTTAAACCTCGGACTTTTTGCCCCAAAGGCTTGGAATTTATATATGTCAATCTGATATGTACAACAACCAGGAGGAAATGCTAGAGTCTCAAAAGAGAAACCACAGGCGTCTGGTCTCCAGTGAGCTGTCTGAAACCTGTCTCTACCAACTGCACTGGTAATGGGGGAAACGCGTTATTCTTACCTCACTGTTGAGCGCAAATACTGGTAGCCTGATGAGCCTCCGGTGCCGGCCTTGCTGCCAATCATTCTGTGCACCATGCAGACGTGGTTATCTAAGTAATACAAAAGAAGGACATGGTGTGTATTCAGCATTAAGGTATAACCAAGGGGTCGCATAAGGGTGCATCACTGAAATGTTAAAGACCATACAGAGATCTTTACAAAGATACAGAACTACTAGGTCTTCAGCAGTGCAAGAGTTAATTATGCTGCTCTTCAATAAACTTATATAAAATTATTGTTAATACAGAATTAATACACTAATTATATATTTTTATGCTCTGTTAATACAGAACTAATACATTCATTTATGGATGTCTGGGTAGGGAAGGAGCAGAAGGAATGTTTCCACATGAAGAGTTGTCACAATGACGTTTTGGCAGACATTGGAAAATGTATAATTGTCCCTTAAATAAAATTGTTCACCCAGCTAAAAGCATGTCATAGAAGTTATAGCTGTACCTATGTATAACAATCATAGAAGAAGCTGTTCACCTTTTCTCTTGGCCAAATGAGAAACAAAAGTCATTGCTAAAGTATGAACTCAGAAGCCCAATTCTAAAACCCTAGGTATAACTTGTCTATAAAAGAGAGTGAAACAGAAGAGTTTACTTGCATCTAAAAGAGAGAATGTCACCGTCAAAATGTGAAACTTACATCTCCATTTGGTCATGAGCACATCAATGTCCATCAGGGATGTAAGAAGCTGAAACGGAACCTGGAAACGAGGCTCCTCCCTTGGAAAATGAAATAAGACAGTGAGCCCTTATGATAGGCTGTATTTTTTGAAGTATTGCTTCACCAATGCATAACAGTGACTTAATGTATATTTTTCCTAAGTTGGTATTAAAATGTCATTAGATATTCTAACAAATGCTTCTGCCATCTAAGTCTTGATCTGTGCCTTTCCCCTCATACTTGGAACAATACTCTAAATCTTTCTAGGACACTTTGTAGAACAGTTTGAACAAGGCATTTGCTAGTTTCAATCTGAGAAGCAGCATCCGGTTGGACACGAACCAGCTGCCTGGAGAGGCTGTGTAACCTCTGTCCTTGAAGATATTCATAACTCAACTGGCCACAGCCCTGAGCAGCCTGATCTGACCTTCAAGTTGGATCTAACTAATGTGGGTTTTTGCAGAGGGTTGGACTAGATAACTTCCCAAGGCCTGTTACAACCTAAAGAAACCTGTGCTGCTCTCCTTAACCTTCACCTCTCCTCCTGCCAGGAAGCATTAAAGATGTATCTTCTAACATTACCTGTAGAAGTAGATCATTAAGGCACCCTTCAGTGCTTTATAGGACAGTCGTCTTTCTCCTGCAAAATACGAGTGTTCGTAGTTTGTTACTGATTCTCCTGCAAATTTAATGCTATTATGTGATTATATGTATCATGTATAAAAAAAATAAAAAGAGCATATTGACATATTAATACAATCTACCTTTACTAAGGAGGTGCTCATGGCGTTTTTCATCAAATAATGAAAGTAATACATCTTTCTGTTTCTGGAATTCAGATAACAAGTCATCTTTTTCTTCCGATTCTGGTTTGGCCTTTGATAGTTAAAACAAAAACAGGTTTCAGAATTCAATAGGGAAAATAAAGCACTTGAATGACCCATGATCTAACTTCTATTTTCATCATACGTTCTCTGTAAGTTTGTATCTTAAATGTAAGAACTGTACTTTCAAACAAGGTAGATGAGTCACTGGCCTTTAAAAAACACAATTACTGCAAAATGTACAATTAAATAACTATCAACATAATTCACATGAATGATTGTTCAAACAAACTGGCAGCTTATCACTTTTATTTAGGTCTAGAGGCCTTAAAAACACTTAATCTTCAGTTATTTGAAGTCTGATCTTTTTATCTTTTTTTTCCAAGGCAAAAAGAAGACATCTTTGCACAGCTATGGGCAAGAAAATTGTAAATAAAAAAAGTTTAGATAAGTTTAAAAGTTGTAAACAGATGTTCTCAGGAAATTGATTAATTCTTATGTTATGGTGTCTTTTCCATTAAAAACAAAAAAAAAAAACCAAAAAAAAAAACGTACTTAAAGCTACAGCTCTAACAATATTTGGGGATTTTCTTGTGCTTATTTACCAGCGAAATTCAAATGAGCACATAGCAGCAAATTGTAACATACTGTTAAATAGAAATGGGCCATTTGTAGTGACACTCCATATTCACAGCTCATGGGCCCAAACTTTGTGCAGCTTCACTTTGAACTGTAGATTGCAAGAACTAAAGATGAAGTTGTAGTTTCAGCCCTTCCATTGATACTATCCCCTTCCTTTTACAATCAAAATCATCTATGTACCACTTTTTAAACTGTCTTAGAAGTCAAACTACAAACTTATTCAGATTTCCAGGAAAAGTTTATATTTTTTTTTTCTGCTTCTTGCAGACAGCAACTGCTGAAGATTAAGTGAAGTGAGTGAGAAACTGTGACTGAGCCAGAAGTCAGATTTATGCAAGACGTCATTTTGCCAGCTGTTGTGATTTACAGTTAGACGAAGAGCACATTATATACCTGCACCAAGGCAAATTCCTCTTCTAGACCTTTTAAAACATTCACTTCAAATTGTCCCCAGAAATCAAATCCTTCCGCTTCGAGTCCTGGAGTCCTTTCCAGCCATGCCTTTAATAATAATAATAATAATAATATGTTCAAACATTAATAATGCAAGCACATTACCCTAGAAGTACAAATTATAGCAACATAAATTATACTGCTACAGTTGTTCTGGTTTAATATCCCACAGAGGTGCCTGTTGCTAGAGTAACCATGTCCTCATAGAAGATTTCTACCCACCTAATGGTGCTGTGCAAACACACCCACAGGTTCTCAGTTAAATGCTCAGTGTTGGAAGACAAAAGCTGTCTCATTCTAAGAGAATCTTTAAAACCAATGCCCTTGTAGATTCAGGAAAACAATCTGATTCCACATATATATAGGAAAATTGTAAAGATAAGTCTCTGAAGGAAGATGCAGAAACATCTACTTGTACAATTAAGGTTTATCATGTCAGACAGGCTGAATGCTGATCAAGCAGTCTGCTGTTAGCTTACACCAGAATATGTGGTAATGTAAGACACAAATTTACTTGGCAGTTAGCAAAGCTTTCTCTTTGATTTCCTTTTAATAATGGGAATGAAATTAGGAGGCGGGGGGAATTAGGAAACTTTATGGTCAAACTCCTGTTAGAGATCACTTAGTTTAGCTCATCTGAAAGATATAAGAGCATGAAGTCTTAACAAATGAAGAAAAGCTACAGAAATTTCTTGCATATTCTGTATCAGGTGTCATTAGACAAATGAATAGAGTTAATAAGAGTGGATGCTTTTATTGAGGTTTATACCTCAATGGCTTAGAAAGTTATGTTAATTTTGCATATGAAAATTAAAAGGGAGTTAAAGAAATTGCTGTGTCATTCATAAATTTGAGATCAAGACATTAAATCAAGGTAAGCGATAATGAAACATTTGTTAAACATCTTTTCTCCTTTCCATTTTGGGTTGTCGTTTTTAATTTTCTAATATTTTAATTTCTCTAATAGCCATCACTAACAGTGGAAATAGTTTTATAGTTTTCTTCCAAAAAGGGTTTATGGTCATGAAAAACAATGCAAGTGAAAGACCTTATTTATATTCTTAGCTCATACTTCCACAACACAATTTACTAGTTTAACAGTCAGACTTTTCAGACAAGAGGAAATGCTGTGAAAAATCAGTTGCTTTACTAATGAATAACTCTCTTTCATACAAAATTTGGTAAGAATCCAAAACACAACTGACTGGGAAACTGCCAGCATGCTTACTTCTCTCAAGGAAGAATTTGTCACTGACACCAATGAAGGACACTTGGGAGATGGGGGAAAATGAAGCAAGGTCTCAGACAGACATTGTTACCTCCACAAGTTGCAGTAGCGTTGGCTCTTGCTCTGATTTAAGCAGTAGTTCATAATCCTGTCCCTTGAAGATGTCACGATAATGCCTTCTGTTATAGGGGACCCTCAGACTTTGGGGAACACCAATTTTGTTCTCCAGCAAGCGAAACTGCAGGCTCTGAAAACCTGAGGCTGGGCTGAGGTAGTATCTTTAGGAACAGAAAAAAAGGAAGATACAAAACCACAGGGTATTACTTTACAGTGATGGGGTTCTCTGGTTCACAGAAAAACAAAAAAAAAAAAATGCATTTCACATTTGAAGAACACCAAACAGATACCTGAGCGTGTTGTATATGATTGCAATTAAGAAGAAAAAAAAAACAAACCAAAAAACAACAACAACAAAAAAAAACCCAACCTATTTTAATGCAACTACAATGTATGTATTGCATATTCTAATTTTCTAGCTATATATTGCTCATTCATACACAGATATATACACACACTTATGTTTGTACTGTGTTTTAAAATGACAGCTTTGCATGTGTGATGTACAGGAGGAAATGTTATTGAATATCATGTCCTTTCCAGACAGAACAAGCAGTGTCACCTCAAATAGCTATTACAAAAATTTCCACATCATTAAAATGTCAACAAATGCATTTTAAATAGGCTTGTTATACAGAATAATTGCTATGTATACAATACAATAATGTTCAGAAAAACATTTAGTGTGTTTCGTTTGAGGGATTCAATAATGGGATTCTTTCAGAGTTAAATCGCGTGACCATGCTGAAAAAAAATGATTAATAAAAGCAATCTGAAATCTCACATTACTAGATAATTGTCATGCACTTTGAATTGCAAATATAAGATTTGGCAGAAACAGATCATTGATTTAATCTCATGTTTGCTTATCAAATGACATTATGTTGTTGAAACGCAACATAAGAAGCAAGAATGAATCAAAACAGTTTTTCCCCTGCTGGAGTGTAATGCTAGACAACGCATTTCTTTCAAACTTCCAAGAGAAGCAAAATTGTAGTTTTGTGTGCTTTTTGATTAGGAAGCATTAAAAGATAGAGAGGAAAGGGTAGTAAAACAATACGGAAGTGGATGAGATGCTGGACGGCACTGAGGTCACAAGTCAGACAGGTCAGCGACCCAAGCAGAACAGGAACAGGAAGGCAGGCAGTGGGTGAAGATGTCATGCGTGGTGGCGTAGTGGAAGAACATAGCTGAGGGAAGAGACAGAAATGCCATGGCAGAAGCAAGGCAAGCCAAGGGATCCCAAAGAAAGCCTGGGCAGAAGGCGGAAGAGCTACCAGCCACCAGCCCAGCAATACATTGGGCAGCTACTGGAGAGGAGACGATATTGGAGAGGAAGAAGAAGAGACAGCAATGCTGCCTTCAGCCACTTGAAGCCTCCAGCACTGCAGGACCTGCTGAAAACATGAAGCAAGGAAACACTATACAAGACAAGACAGCTGAAGTACCTATTTGATAATCCATGGACAGTGCCTTTCTCTCACCCAGGCACTTCTATGATTTGCCATAGAATACAGCTACAACCCTGCAGTGGTAAGATTCAAGTAAATTGTTAACAGAACCGTGAGGTATTTCTGTTATTTCTATTGTTTTAACTTTTTACTCTGAAACCATTCAGCAGCCCCACACATAAACATCAACAATTAACTTGGACTTCTTTTGCAGAGCATGCTTGACTCATACTCACACTCAACTTCTTAATTGACCCGTGCACTCTAGTACTGTGGTTGCCTCTCTAAGGTCTGCTTTCACCTTGCTGAATGACGCATGTGCTACAAGCTGCCAGGGCAAGTGCAAAATTCACCATTAATTCTAAGGATGGGAATTACCAGCTCATGGATTACTGTGGAGGAATAGTAAGTATTTACCTGAAATCAAAGAAGTCCAATGCAGTCATAGTTTCCAAAACTGAGAACTGTTCCACAAGTAATTTCAGAATCATTGAAATTCTGTTTATTCGAGTAATAACCTTCAGCATGTTCCTCTCATCTCTTACCTGTAGAAAAAATAAAGGTCATAACCAAACAGAATGGTGTTATCTTTATATCCTACCTATTTATTTCAGGTCTTTTCACTGTCATACATCACTATAGTTTCCAAGTCCTTTCCATGTTAAATCCATAAGAGCACAATCTCATATTGAATAGTGTCCTAGTTTTAACTGAAAACCGAAACTAATTTTCGAAGATTAAAATCTGTTGTTCTCTGACTGATAATACATTACAAGTAGGCCAAATATATAGGATTTTTTTTTCTTTTCTACATTTTCGACTGAAATAGAAGTCACCAGAAGAAATTAAATTCTATACCAAAATGCTTTATACCATGATCATTTCCAATTATTACAATATTATTTTAATGATATATGATATAATAAGACAATTATATTATGCTTTCTATTATAATGACTTTTATAATAATTTCTACTATTGTGAAGGAACACGTCATAAGGCCAGTGTGGAAAGTACATAAAAGTTGAGAAGCAGAATAATCTGAGAGGTACCCCAGGAGAGGACATCTAAAAAGGTCTTCATCAGATATATGCATTAGCCAGCAAACAAAACCAGAAAAGACTGCATCTGGTAGGAAATATAAGATATTAAATGGAAAATATAGAAGCTCTCTTCTGGCTAAATTGAACACTTTGCCTCCAGAGGAGTCTGCTAAAATTCCTATTAGTTTCAGGGGGATTAAACTTCTCTCTAAGACCTGGGCATGCAACAAGGAAATATCAAACTACAAAAATTAAAGATAACTGTTTCCTTAATCGCATGGCTGTATACTTAACCTTAGCACTGACATTTCAAATTCTGATTATAAGCAAAGCTTCATTTTTCACAAAAATAAATAATGAAAAATTATTCTGCTTAAGAATGGATTTTGATCAGTTATAATTTGATATAATGTTCGACTAAAAAGCCAACAAAATTATGAATGTGGAGGGCAACAAAGAACATTTTCATTGGACATTATAATAAAAAGGTTCCTTCTTTCAGTCTGGTCTAGTTTCAAATTTTCTTTATATACACATGCTCATGATAATTTTTCTCAAATTATGTGCAGTCAGCCTTTTTCCAAGGATGTAGTATCAGGTCAGGAGTTTTCCTTTGTTATCCATTATTATGAGGTGTGTTTAGCTTTGGACAAATGTTTAGAGATGTTCAAAGTATTCCTGTTATATTTGCAATTTTCAGAAATTCTCATACAATTGCATACATTGATCTTGATTATTGCTTTTTTTATTGGATTGAATAATACACAACTACCAAAAAGAGTTTTCCTTTCATATAGCAGATAATTGGATAAAAACACCTGTGAGCCCTCTGGTTTTCAGTTTTGCCTCTGAGCATGCTTTTTCTGCAGTAAAATATTCCCAAGTTAAGTTTCTGCAGTTATCCAGTACTAGTAGGAGAGTACATGAGCATTTTGGCCAATGCAATTGGTCTTGGAGAGCAAGCTATGCAAAAGGCAGACTTCAGGAGGAAATAGTTTGCTGATCAAACGTCTGTAGTATCAGGGTATAAGAGCCACTCAGCCAAATATCATTGGGGTTTTTTTGATGCTGTTTTTAAAAAAGAGCACATGTTGCTTTAATAAACCCTAATACATCAGGCTGGAAGATAGGAGGCAAGAGAAAGAGACGGTTGCATTTTCCCAAAATTAATATTTGCTTTTAACTTACGTGGCCATTTTGAAAGATCACCCGCACAGAGTCCATTTCCCACAGAATCTGCTTAAACCAAAGTTCATAAGCTACAAGAAGAAAGGCATTGCTAGCATTAACTTCAACAGTACTTTGTTTTTTCTTCACAGCATTGCAGAAGTAAAACTCTTACATTTTGATTTGAAATGAGTAGCCTACATTCACAATGCTGGTGTATAGAAAGATGCTGATTCTCAAGCGAATGACCTGTTACAGTATGCTGCCCGTTACCTACATTGTTACATGAAATGAAATAATTTTAAAGCATGTTCTACACGTTAAATATTTGATCTACAGTTAGGGAGCACCTAACCACTATGCTGGCTTCTAGACAGCCTCTAGATGGTTAAAATTGGACTGAAGCTTCAGAGAAAGCACAAGCCAACACACAAAATTCGCCTTTAATAAATTGCATAGCAGCCTATTACTCAGATGACAAATGAATTTCACCACCTTAATTTCTCTAGAAACAGAGCCATCCAAATCTTGTTTACTAAATCCAAAAGTTATACTTATAGCTTCATAAAAATAGAGTTGATTACAGTCTTACAAATGATATAGGGATATATACAAATATAAATGCAGATAAAAGACACAACTGTAGCAATTGTGTCTAAAATGAAAACAAATTGTGTATTGAATATTTCAGCATCGAATAACTCCTCCCAACCACTTACCTTGATGTGTCACAATGAAAAGATGCTCATCATGGATTTTATTTCCTTTTTTCTCACTCTGAAGTTCTTGGGCATTCAATATTTTGTTCAGCTTAAAAATAAAGATAAGACTGTTCTGCAAAGCGCTCAATTCTGCTATTAGCAACAATAGTCTTACTGTGTAGAGCTAATATTTAAGAATAACATTTAAAAATATATATATAGGCCTCATATTTCAGGTTGTATAAGAATTTTAAAAATTCTTGCCTAAAATGGTATATTTAGGTACGTCAAGTAATAAAGTTTGGAAAATCGTTTTTAGGGTATTTTAATTATTAAAAAAAAAGAGGAAACAAAATCTCCAGCATGTTTTCCTTATCTATATAGTTGTGTTCCATGAAAACAGAGTTCCTATAGTAAAACTGTGTAATTATAGAATAACATCTGCAGAAGAGCTCTGATTTGAGGCTGTACTAGTTATTTCAGTTCTGGCATTCGTTTTTTGTTTTTTTTTACTGAGTCAAATTTACAATCTAATAATAATTGTTTTAAAAGAAATCTTTGCAAGATTCCATGTAATATGTGAACAAATCAGTCTCCTGTTCACAAGAACAGAGTAATTGCACTTGCTTCAGTTCCTACTGTCACCAAAAAAAAAAAGTCTGGATTCTTTTATTAATTACGGCATTTTATTTTTACTTATTTCTTAATTACTTCTAGTTGTTGTGGTTTTTTCGCTTGGGTTTTTTCATGTCCCTCCTAGTCATCATCCCACCCCCTAGATTTCTGCAATATATTTTTCCAGCCAAATATTCTGGGCTTTCATGCAATAATTTGGGGAAGTTGCACACGGCCTGCTGACATGGAGAAGCTGCCAAATGGTGACTGTCAGACCAAAGCAAGCCTTCTGTGGTGCACCACTTTAGAGTTTAGGTTTACCAATAAAACAATTCTCTACCAAAACCCCTTGAGAAGCCATCTCACAGTCCATCTGCACCATCCCAGTTGAGACAGGCACAGGTAACTATACATGGAGAGCTCCGGTAGACGAAGGGCACTTGGATACCTGTCTTAGTGACTGTCTGACTGCTGGGAGAAGCATCAATCACAGGTCCTGGCTCAAGTCTTAAGAGCGACCAGGGTAGTAAACATGAAATCCTTAAACTTACTTGTAGGTACTCTCCATAGACAAGTCCACCTTTGCTGGCTTTATTTATCCCTTCTTGTGATTTGTCATCTTTTTCATCTTCCAAAGTTAGCTTGTTAAAGTTATATCTAAGAAAAAATTAAGTGAACATGTAAACTATTTAATTAAAGAACTCTGAATATACCTGCCTTTTTACTAACAAATGCATCTACATTTCAAACAATGTTTTGTTTTGAGAAAATGAACCACTAAAGCGGGCTTTTGAGAAAAACAGTACAGCTGAAATATCTCTTGTCAAGTAACAGCTGGCAGCATTACATCTAGTTCCTCAAATAACAAGTGTTCAAACAAGACCTTGTACAATCTCTTTTCCTTTAGTGATAGCTACAGCTGTCTATTTGTTGATAATCATTCATTCCTCTCTGAGCTTTCATATTTTACATTAATATTATATCATTTGAACTGACGTTACAAAGCAAAACACAGGGACAAGGGACTCACAGGTAATTGTTCCCCGCGAAGGGGCACCCGCTCATGATTCCAGGATCCAAACTTGCTGAGCTGCGCACCAGGGAACACACTCTGTCAATACTCCCAAATCCTCTGCAGCTGCCTTATATGTAACCTTATCTCTCCAGCTAGGCCAACCCCCAAAATCTACTCTGTAGCCCTCAGCCCATCTCCACTATTCAATTATTACAGAAACTATCGCCGCACAAAGGTCACTAACTTCACATGGTGTTGGCTTTCCAGGGTTTTGGGTTTTTTTCAGTCACCCGAAACAGGAATGGCTGGCACACTTGCTTTGTCCTATGGCACCTGCTTTTTGTGCTTTTTACTACAAGATTTCTGCCAGGTGCTTCTTTGGAGACCAAGTCTGATGTAAGGGGTAAGTCAATGAGAGGTCTGTGTGCGAGAAAAAGGCAGTACGTAATACGTTCAGGAATTGTTAAAGTAGGTTTTTAACTTGAAGCTCTTTGTACCAAGATATCAAGATAGTTTTAAGTTTGAAAAATGAAACATATGGAAACGGAAAGGAGAGGGGAAGGGAAGGAGAACATATTTCTATGGCAGACTGAATAATGCTTGTAAGAGATTTAAAGTAATACACACACTTCCAAAAAATTCACACACATTAAGCAAAAGAACTAAAAATAATCATGTATATCTCATGCTATTTTTCCAGTGGTTTAATTCACGACAAGTTCTTAATTTTATTTCCTCACCAAGTTTCACTCTCATTTATTGACAAATGTTACTCAATTCTATTTAATCATCAGCTTAACACACGATGAAGTAACATATAACTAGTGTGTACTTCTTTCTTGCCTGCCAGCCTTTTCTGGAAAAAAAAAAAAAGAAAAAAAAAAAAAAAAAAGTTAATGCTCAGTTTTACTGCAAACAAAGCTACAGGGCTCCTGTGACCCCAGACCATCTGTGTGGCGGTTTCAGCTGTTCTAGTCACTTAAGGGTAGCTGGCTCATTAAAAAACGTCATAGGCAGCACTTGGGTGGTGGGATGTATACCCTGTTCAGCCAGAGGCCATGCGTCAGGCTGTACAAATATTAGCTTAAAACTAAGCTGAGCCACAAGAGAAGTAGGACTCCACTGAGGCAACCCGTCAAGCAAGGTCAAGGTGTTCCTTCCTTCATGCTGTAAAGCCTGACAGGGGAAAATTGCCGCACACATCTGTACATCCGCTTGGGATGCAGGCAAGCCAAGATGAAAGTGAAGACTGTGCACTGGCACATATATCAGAAAATAAATTTTGAGAACTGTGCTTTTCACCATCACATTTGCAGTCAAAGAGCTTGATTGCAACTGTCATAATTTCTCACATCCACTGATCTCAAAGGCATGGACAAAGAAAGTTTATCTTGTCATTTCTATGCACTTTCACCTGAAAAATCCAGGCTGAGCCTCCACAGTAAAATAAAACTTTGTTACATTTTCTCACAGCACAAGCAAAGAAAGAGTGTGAACCTAGTAAAAATAAAGACAGTTGAAAAATATTGAACTCTAAACCCCACCGAAGTTGTTATCTTCTGTTTTCTTGTGCAGTTTCAGTTTCTTCTGTGGGAGACAGACAACAATATACTTCCAGAGCAACGGTCTCTGACTTGCAACCTTTACATTGCCTAGCCAGTAGGCAAAGGACTTTGGAGTGTCAGAGCCCTTTTAAACTCTGTGTTTAACAAAAAAAATAACTCCCTATTTGGGAAGTAATAGCACCCTTAATCGGTTCAGTGTTACCAAACTCACTCAAAATCTAGCTGAGGATACTATCGGAACAAAGCACTGTACAAACTCCCCTTCTACAATGATTTAGCAAGTTATTTCCAATATTTCCAACAGGTTCAAACTCTCTGTTTAGGGACCTCATAGTTGATTGGCCCCAAAGCACCTCCATCCTAAAAAACATCAGCCTAGTAACACGTGTGAAACGTGACAATCCAAATGAAACGCATCCACTGCTCATCACTCTTGCTTGATGGCCACTTTCACTTTCTCCTGTCAAACTCTCTTGTGCTGGTGCATTTAGAAAGCTTGGCTCTCCCTAGGACATTCCTGCAAAGAGAACATTCCCAAGTGTCTCAGAGGCCTTTGTCACCAACATCTGCCTTTCCATCGGTTCCTCCTGTATTTCACTAGCAACCAAGAACCTTATGAGACGTTCATATACCCAAGAGGACTCAAAAATATGATCCTCCAAATCATCAGAAAACTGCAAAGACATTGGAAAAAAGAAACACAAGCAGGTTGTTTCAAGCCCACACTTGGGCCACAAATGCATTCATCTAACCATGTTTGTACAACATCATGCTTTGATTTAAAATAAGAAACAAAAATATTTTTTGCTGTGCTGTCAATACATGAAGCGCTGTTATCAAAATATTAATTTAGGTCCTAGAAAAGCACCAGCACTTCAACAACTACTTTCCAAGGCAGAAATAATTAAAAATAAGTAAGCTGTTACTTTCATACACAATACAGAATGAAGATAATGAGCTCAAGTTCTGTATTTTTATGAGAAGCAAAAACCAAATATGTGTTTAAGAAAAAAGAGACTACCTAGTAAATTTGTTTAAAAACGTTTTTAGTATCTAAAATATAAACTGTATACTTTGTACAGTTAATATTACATACTATATTATTTGCATTAAATGCAAATCCATGTTTACCAGGCAAAGCATATGAAATCTCTGATTTTGCACACAAATCAGAAATAATTTGCTTTTGTATCTCCCATCCCCGATTGAAATAAATGTTCAATCTCAAATGTGCATAAATTCAACCACTCTGATCTGATGCTGCGCTAATTTAACAGTCCATGTTTCACTTTGAAAACTAGAAATGTTGGAAGTAGCTTCATGTTAACTTCTTGAGCAAAAGCCTTGCCTCCCCCTCACTGTAGGGACCTGATTTTTCCTTTAGTGCTTTGAGTGGCCGTTATGCCCTGACAGAGATTTTACAGCTGCTTTGCCATCTCTTTATACTAGCATAGTTATAAATGAGTCTTGATGAAAAAAAATTCCATGTGAATATATCTGAAAGCAAAATGTAACCTTAATTTTAACTGATGGTATTATTATTATTTTTTTTCTCAAAATGCACCGTTATTTCCCTTTTTCATGCTGAACACTCAGAACCACATAGAAGGAGATGGCACCATAACACAACTTGCTGTTCGTGCTGTGGACGACTGAGCAAGGCTGTGAAACCAAGAGTGTGTGTGTGCCCTTCAGCTTTTATTTAGTTATTTGTTTACTTACTTTTAAAGCATAAAAGTCAGACAGAAATACTTCTGTTCATTCCAGAAACATATCAGAGGACTCTAACCTTCCACAGACAGTGAGAATGTTCTGTTTCGTGACTGGGCTGAATACAAGACAAACAGTTAAACACAGCAGAAAAAACCCCGCAGCTTCCCAGAACTGCACTCTGTGGCCTTCAAACAAACTGTCATGGCCTTCATGACCAAGAATGGGAATAGTTAAGCACTCTTCTTAGTCCAGCCTCATCCCCTTTTCTATTTTCTTCTCCTTCCCAAGGTGGATATTGGGTGGCTGGGCTGGCTTTGCTCATCTCGGCTGCAACAGGGTTGCAGAGCAGAGACAAACTGAACTTAACTTGGACTGTGAGACTTGATTAATATGGGCAAAAAGGGAGCCTCCCTCTAGCCCGGCCAAGAGGAATTTTGATCTAAGGCAGAGGTGGCCTTTGCTCTCGTGAGACCCCACCTGGAGCACTGCGTCCAGCTCTGGGGCCCCCAACATAAGAAGGACATGGACCAGTTGGAGAGGGTCCAGAGGAGGCCACAAAGGTGATCAGAGGGCTGCGGCACCTCTCCTATGAGGACAGGCTGAGAGGGTTGGGGCTGTTCAGCCTGGGGAAGAGAAGGCTCCAGGGAGACCTTATAGCCGTCTTCCAGTACCTCAAGGGGGCCTACAGGAAAGATGGGGAGAAACTCTTTAGCAGGACCTGTTGTAACAGGACAAGGGGTAATGGTTTTAAAATAAAGGAAGGCAGATTCAGACTTGATATAAGGAAAAAAATTTTTACAATGAGGGTGGTAGAACACTGGAACAGGTTGCCCAGAGAGGTAGTAGATGCCCCTTCCCTAGAAACATTCATATTGGACGGGGCTCTGAGCAACCTGATCCGGTTGGAGATGTCCCTGCTCCTTGCAAGGGGGGATGGACTAGATGACCTTTGAAGGTCCCTTCCAACCCTAACTATTGTATGTTTCTATATTTTATATATACAACTGGAGCCAAGAGTCTGCATGTTCTTATTGTGTGGGGCTCTATGTCTAAAACATCAGTCTGATAAGGACAGGTAAGAAAGAACTACCTCCTACATATTGTCATGAATCCAACAAGAGTCTTCTCTCCTATTAAATTAGAAGTGATCTGTTCACCCAAGCCATATCTTAAGTTATCCTACATGAAATCACTTACAGAGAAGAAAAAACGCACACACAAATGGTTTGGACAGTGTCACCCATTCTTCTCCTCAAACTCTCATTCTGATTACAAAATCATCATGGATCAATTTGTTTTTCCAACATTCATTAACTTGAACAAAGAGCTTGGAGCCTTCTGGCTACAAACAAGTGATGCTTGAAGCTTCTCAACACTGTTGTCCTAGGGTTATGGACTAGGAGTTAGCCAGCACAAAGGGCTTCTACTTACGTAACATTGGCTGCAGTGAGTTGGATAAAAGATCCAAGTAGGTCATGCCACACTGAAGAGTTTCTACTAGAAAGTAGCAGATGTCTTAGGAAAAGCTATTAGAATGAAACACACAATCAAACAAAAAAAAAAAAAAA
>WHYT01017434.1:442826-463144 GCA_009806455.1 Tetrax tetrax
GAAGATCTGTTGAGATTGTAAGATCATTTATTATGATTCCGTGTCAGCTGTAACTGCAATGACGTGAACAGCTCCTCTGTCAGCCCAGACAGCTCTGTCAGCCCAATTTATTGCATCTAAACCTCCGTTCAGAAGGCCTGGACAGACCATACACACCTGTCTAGTTACCTTAGTGAATACAGGCCCATAGACAACTAAATATCCGTGTCAGGATAGACTCTGTTAGGATGTCTTCCAGCAGTGATGTTCAACCAGAGCAGCAGACAGTCACTGGGACATGGTGAAGCTTAGGTTGAGAAAAACAGAGTCTACAAGAGGTTTCAGGCTGGAGATTTCATTCAGAAGCTATGGAAACTGTGAAATTATCCACACTTGCTTCAGTGATCTTCAGACAAGGTCTGAACACCTCGGTCTACGATGAATACTGGTGGAACCACAGCACGGATTAGAGGAGGTGAGGACAGGAGCTGCACAGCTGCTAACTCCTCAGACAGCCCTTTGAACATGCACAATACACACTCTTTTATATCATTGTGCAATACTGTGGTAAATTTAACATTAAGAAAATGCGCCTTTCTGCAGATTTCCTGAACCACCTCACCTGAATTAATGAGGCAGCCTAAGGGAATTTTAGCTTTGTGGAGAGAGTACTCTCTTAGAAGGCAGAATCTGAAAGACTTAAGTATCAAAAGGAACACTTCACAAGAAAAATCCTTAAAATACTCCAGAATAGTACTGCTCAGGTAATTTCTAAAGGAAAATCTCCATGGCAGCCTGGCAAATGTATTCATTTTTCTTGTTGGCTTTAATGAAATTGCTACTTTTAAAAATTCTCTCGAAGTGAAAAGCAAGAAATGTGTTAATTGCTGGCTATCAAACTTTGAAGTAAGAGCCTTCAAATAACAATTAAAGGCTCTTTGAGGTAATTACTTGTAGCAGGTTTCTAAAGATACAGATTAACAATTAGTGAAAAGACATAATGGGCAATAAAATATATTGAAGCAGCAGACTAAGAATAACACTAACTGTCTCTGTATGGAAGAAGACATGTCCGATCAAACTAGTAGGAAAATAAGTCAGGTTTAAAACTGATAAAAAAAAACAAAATAACAGAAAACACACGACAGTTTGCTACTCCTTTTATCATTTTTGTCCAACAGATGATGCAGTTAACATCATAAAACAAAGTGCTGAACACTACAGGTAAAACTATAGTAACAATACAACAATGCTCTTTAAATCAAAGTTAGATTTTTCGGGATACTGTAGTTGTCCATACTTTCAGTTCCCTCACCCAGGTTGTCACGTTCCTGTATCCTTCTCCTCTATCTTCATCTCTCACAAAGGAGTGTGATAGTCTCTGACCCCAACTGATACTTGCAGCTGGGTTTCAAATACCAGTTGCTTGTCTTAACAAGATTTAGAAGGGGTGTTTGTTGTCACTAGAGTGGATTCTTTGGTCCACCAACACTAAAGCTTATTTGAAGCACACCTCCAGTCCAAGCCCAACACCAACACTTTAATAACAGTAAAATAAATAAATGTAGATCCGTGGCAGGTTTAGGAATGGATCATCACCTCTGTCAAGAGAAACCTAAAATATCAGTGACTCATGAATCAGACTGAGCTTTTCAGCCACTCTGTTCCTATGTCAGAAATTGTCTCCAACCTGCTGCCAGGAAAGGGATCTAATATGAGAAGTCAGAGCTATGAAATCCACAGCGTTGTTAATATCAGATAATAATAGGGCAAAACTACAACCTGTGGCCTCCTCATTTATACCTCCTAGTTCTTTCCTGAGTGGGCAGGCTCCTGGGATTGTTACAGTTAAGTTTTTATAGACACATACTATGCTGAATTTGTCTTTTGCAGAGAAACTCAAATAGACTTTGTGTGTCACTCTGAAAGATCTGGTTATCAGGCTGCAATTCACTGATTTGCTCTCCTCATTTTCCTTGGCCAGAGGGCACTTTTCAATAAATTATGATTAACGCTGATAGTGACAGACTTAATATAAAAAAAAACTGGATGTCTATTGTTTTGCACAGGTTTGATGCTCATGAAGAAGACAGAGGTTTTTCTTTGTGAGAGCCTGAATCTTTCTGAGGTTGTGTAAAACACAAGATCGACTAATACTGGCAATATTCTGTATCATTCAGTACCTTTAAGAGAAAATTAAAAACATGAAGGGCAATAAGGTTCTTGGGATTCATAAAGGAATTATGATCTTCTTTTGCTATTCTGTCACTAACTCACGCCAACCCTGAAAAAAAAAAATTGCACATAATAACTAATAACGAACTCCATGAAATTCTTTTGCTGCTCCTGGGGAGTGATCTATAACAAATTTATGTTTTCCTTATGCCTATGTCCTGAATGGCAGCACTGATGAAGTAACTACTGCACCTCCTGCTTATTGTAAAGCCAGGAAGGAGTCTACAAATACCCAACACTTGCAGACATCTTGCGTAACCTTGACTGGCATACCGGTCGCACTCTTGCTCTGTACCACAGATCTGTTTTAGCATAAGATTTAATGTGGTTTGCATCTACTTTTCTGCATATATTTTTTAAAATGTTCTTCTAATCCTTTCTTCCTAGGAAGTAACAGATGCCTTTGCCCTGTTACTGCCATGTAAAAACTTTAAAGGGATGAATACAATTGGTTTTGGTTTTTCACTCCTAGTGGCAGTTTTGTTAAAGACCTCACTAATTTCTGACCCAGGATGGCTGTGAGAATTATAACTCAATGCCTTTTTGGTAATGCATAGAATAAAGCAAGGGTAACACTGATGCTGCTGAGAAAGAAGGTTACAGCACGCATCGGCTGCCACATGCAACACCAAGCCACTCATACTTCTCACAACTGTCCCTGTCACATCTCCCTTTTTTTGTCGTGGTTGTTTTTAGCTTAGAATGTTATCTCACTGCTTCCCAGTTATTTGCATTTTTGTTGTTGTGCCATTATTTCCCGCTAACTGATTTTCATGCTCAGTGGCCAAGAAACTGCCATTCTTTAAACCTCATCCTGGTATGCTGTCCCTCTTATTTATTTCACATCAGTAATTACTGACAACCGCTTGTTTCTGTCTTGATAATCTATTTTTCAGATAAACATGGAAAATAAGTCTGCAGCGAGAGTTTGTGCTTCTTTGGAACAGGTTTTCCTTCAAATGACTTAGCCTTTTTTGGAGTAAAACAGTCAGATTATAATTTTCTTTCTCATATTTGCGTGTGGCCACTTTGCCTCTTAGACTGAACAATCTGAGAGTAAAGAAGTCTCTGCTGTCTCTCACTTCTTAAACTAAGTAGCTGGGTAGCAAACAGCCTTTTCTCCAGCCCTTTGAGAGGTTCAAGTTGATGTGACAAGATCAGAGGTATGAATTCAAAATTCATTGTACCAAAGCTGTACCAAACAGCTTTTGGGTAGCACAACTGAAGACAGCACTTTTCCTTCTGCACAGAGAACGTGTGATCAGCTCCGTACATACGCATGGAAATGCTTAGGCTGTTAGAAATCAATGTAGAAAAGTCATGATGCAATAGAATGGGAAGCAAATATGGGCAAGCAACTTGAGAGTCGGTGAGATTGGGACAGGAGAAGTTGTGCACTTCTTCCATGTAGTCATGTTAAGCCTCTAAATACTGTAAGTTTACTTAGCTGCTGATGAACTGGATTTCCTCCTTTTTAAGTACTTTTTTTGCTAGTAGTCCTTGGTGACTGCTTTGCCTCGACAGAGGTTTTATAAAAAAACGTTAGCACAAATTCCACCCTGTAAAAGGATAATAATTTTTTTTTCAAGTTGCTTTTCTGTCTCTTGTCTGTCACCAATATAACACTTCAGTTTCTCTGTTCAGCCACCATCAAACTTCAGCTTAATGCTATATTGCCTAAGAGACCTGTGATAGAGGAGAGAAAAGTAATCCGAGTCATTAAAGGAGTTAAAAAAGAAAACATTTCAATAAAAAGGAGTGTTATAAAAAGCATAACTAGATCATCTCAATTTCTTCTCTCCCTCAGTCTCTTGTTACAACACATACATACAACTACAGCATCTGTTATCCTAATAGCCTGGAATGTAGTACCAGCATCAGTTATGTGATTTTGCAAACTTTGTGGTGTTTAATAATGGGGACTCAAAGGACACCATTAAATTTGAGTGTAAATGAACACAGGCAAGGAAAAAAGCACAGAATTTACTTTTGTTCTATTAACAGTTGAGTAGATTCCTCGGTTTGAACAAAAAAAAAAAAAGGCCTGAATTTTTTTTAACTCTCAGGAGCTTTTAAACCAGAAGTTTAAACTATTGCAAATTAAAGAACTTCAGCTAAGAATTAACTTCTGCTCTCAACTCCACTCACTCAATTAGATGGACAAGGCCACACAGTTTCCTCTTTTCTATGATATTAACTGTATGCAGATTTGTTTTCTCTAGTCAGAATCTTAATTTAGTTTTTAATTTGAGGCAAAGCCTGCCAAGTTATGCATTTCAAAGTTAGTCACTAGGAAGGATAAGTAGGAAAAACATTTTCCTTGAAATGAATTTGGTACAAACACAAAATATTGGAACAAAACTTTAACAATATATTTTGGGGTAGACTGATAATTAGGGGTTTTATTACTTCACAAGCTGTTCTGTTGTAACCTTTGCAGCACCATCCTCATTAGAACAGCATGACTTTATGTGGCCCCTGGTATTTATAATTGTGTTGTACAAAATATGCCATCCTAGGTAATTGCAAAAACATTTTCACAAAATGTCAAATGAGTAGGAAGGAACAGAAAAAAAAATACACATTGGTATAGACAAATTTTTATGTCTTTCAAACAGCATGATAAATACAAAGAATTTCAGTAAATCTTTGTGAAAACCCCTTGAATGAACACATGCTTATTTTGCAGCCTCAGCACAATAAACATGAAAAGACGTTTTGAAAACAAAACAAATGTGTGAACTGTTTTTTCAGGGATCCTTTTTTTTTTTTTCCCTGGATTAAGAACATTTTCTGCAAGGATAAGGGAAACAGAGAGAAGGCTGTCGAGGCAGACAATAGCTGAGCTCAGTACATTTTCTTAATCTTTCTTAGTGTTTTGTATTTTCTAACCAGTGCATCAGTTGTTACAGTGAAAGGCCTTTACTCCTTTAGGAGACAGCATGATTAAACATTAAAGAGAAAAAATCCAAGCTGCACATCTAGGAAGAGAACAATAACATGGCAGATCTGATGCTGATGCCTTCTGATGCCTTCAGTACTGTCTCCTGGGTTGGTGGGCTGGGCTCAGAGACACCAAACACTGAACATTTACTTAAGTTTGTTGGGTTTGGTCTTGAACTGCAACTCCATAAACAGAGGGAAACTGGGCTTCTGGCATTTGTTTAGCACTAATTTCCATGTCTAGATAACAGTGAATGTCCCAGTAGTAAAGAGGCAATACTATTTTACAGACACTGAAGTTTAGAAGAGTCCTCATTCCATCTCCATGTGAATATGAAATATTAAATGCCTTGTGTCACATATAACCCTTCTTCATCTTCATCAATATGAATAATAAAACCATGGTTGATGTACCAAGTTCCATGCTGTGCCATGCCTGCAAATCACAGAAATGTGGGAATGTTTGAACTATTTGCACATATCCATTTGATTGCAGAAAACAAATATATGACATCATTTGAATAAATACTGCTTCCCCATGTAAAACATCACACATTCTAGCTGGAAGTAGATTAGCCTGGCATTAGTTGCGTTACTATAGGTTTGAGTTTTGTTTATTTCCTATTTATTTCCTATGTTGCCGTGATTATCAGATTGGTTGGAATGGGCTTTGAGAGGCTGCTATATTTCCACTATTTGTGTTTGGTCAGCACTAAACAGAGGTGATGTTAGAGGACAATTAAAAAAAAATATTAATAAAAAAATAAATTAATTAAAATTATCATAAGCAATTTAAAAAATGCTTGTAATAATTTTTAAAAAAAATTTAGAGGTACTTTCTTATATTTGGGTGTATTTTAAGGCCATAATGTCTTAAATTATGTTTTCTTTAAGAAGAAAACATTTTTAAAAAGTCATTAAATACAAAATTTTTAAATCATAAAGTCATTACACAAATGAAGTTAATGCCATCATCAAACTTGCAGGCAATATAAGAACTACATAGTTTTACAAAATATTCTTAATCGGGGAAAGTTCCTAAAAAAAGTCTTCTATGGTTTTTGTTAAACAAAAAGAAAAGTTGGAGGAAAATACTACTGAAATCATCCTAGTATGAAAGACTATTCTGTTACTATTATCTTACATTTGATGTCCTTTATCCTTTTTTAGTTTTGCATTTTTAAGAAAATTAAAACTAACTTCAGGAGTGATAAATGTGGTGAAACTGTACCGTATGCTGGTCTGTCTTCACTCTCAGTAAAAGAGCTGAAAAATGTATGCTATTGCTCGTGCTGAAATCTACTCTGACATTATTTTGATCGATTTGTGGTAACATGGAAAACAGCAACAAATCCCTTGACTGTTAAGTTTAGAATATAGGTCAAAAGGGAATTAGCACTTTTCAGGGCCAAGCATCTGTTGTGATTCTGTAAAGTCTGAGTTTTGTTAATGATATTGGCATCTACAAACTTATTGTGAAGCTCTCAAGGTTGCCCTGCCTTGAAGTGAAAAATACCAGGGCAGAGGCAAGCTGGAATTATTCATAACCACAATGTTTAGCTGCTGATAATTTCCTGCAAGTATTCAGGACATCTGTGCATTTGCATCAAAAAAGATGTGTTTTATCTAAATAAAAAAAAAAAAAAAAAAAAAAGAAGCCAAAAAAAAAAAAAAAAAAAAAGAAAAAAAAAACTAAAAAAAAAAGGCCCTAAAAAGCAAGCTTACAGTGAGATAATTTTCCCAGTATATCCATCTAACTTTCCAATGTTGATAGCCCAGGACCTCCTAAGACACCTGTGTCCTTGCATTTAATAACTCTTCTTCCCTGAATTGACAGCCTGCAGCAATAAGTTCCACAACTGAAGTGCATATCATGTGAAAGAGTATTTCCCTGTGCTAGTTTCAAACTTCCTGCTGAGTAATCAAGTAATTTTACTTTCCGTTTGGTACTAAGTCATGGCTTATGAGAAATAACTGTACTACACCTTTGTAGTCACAGTCACCCTTTTCTGCACTTGTGCAGGTCTGTTGTGACCTTTTTGAGAGGAAGCATTCCAAAGGCAAATATCTTTTTGATGTATACATGTGAGGGTCATTTGCTCCATAAAATTATAGTGATAAAAGAATTTGTCTCCTGGACAACCCCACAACTATAATAGGGGAATCCAGTACAGCAGCTACTGGTAGGTTTTGATTGACAAAGTGCAACTCAGATTGCACAGGTGAAGCGCCCAGTAGCCTAAGCCAGAGCCTCACTGTGCTGGCTGCGATAGAAGCACTGAACAAAAATCACTTCCCTAGCCAATTTAGTAATATAACAAGAGATAGACAGGTGGATAAAGCCACATAAAAGGAAGGGGAAGAGAAGATAAACTTGGCACCAAAACATGTCCTCTGCTCAAATGAGTGTTTTGTGATTTTCAAAACTGGACTTGCTATTGAATTAGCATTTGAAATGAACAGTTGGTTTTAAGAAAAATAAAACTTAGTGACTCAAGGCTAAAACAAACAAGCTTAAAGTTGATGCAATATTAATAATCCAATCGGACATTTGTACCTGGGGGAGGAACAGAGCTCAAGGTCTTGCAAACTACAAACAAAAAGAAGAGATAGTGCTGCAAGGATTTTATTTAAAAAAAAAAAAATTGTATTTGTTCTACTTCTAAAATACAAGAACTGTGTCGTCACTTCCCAACATACCTTTAACTTCCATTTACATTCCACATGTCCCAGCACCATCCTCTCCCTGCTCTCTATCATTTGTGGCTCAGCAGAACACAGCAGATTCCTTTCACATTGCACAGTATCTGACCCTGTTAATCTCCACCCTAAGACGTTCTTAAAAAGGAACTCTTCTTAGATTACCACCAGTTCCTCCTACATCTGTATTTTCTAAACATACAGCACTCATGCTGATCATGCTTCAGCTGGTGGTCTGCTGTCTGTTCTCTGAAGGAGAAGCAGCCTGCTCTCTGAATTGTCCCAGAGGAACAATTTATCTCCCTCATGTTCTGACTGATAATTATTTCCCAAGTATAGAGAAAGTGTTCTTTCACTGTCATTGTGAAAACTTCCTCCTTTCATCAATAAAATGTATCAATAACAGCTGAAACTATAAACTTAGGAAAACCAACATATTTTGCATGGAGGCCACAGAGTTGTCCCAAGGCAAACCTCTCCGCTTTTGATGCCTTGCAGCCACACATTGCAAGATGCAATTTAGTGTAGGAAGGCTTTGGTTTTTCCCCTCCCAAACACCTGAATCCCAGTGACCGGTCAGGTACAGTGAAGTCAAAATCTGGAGCCACGAACTACTCCTGTGCCTCCACGTGGCTTGGTTCGTGCTGCTGTTTACTCCACGATACAGCTGGCTAGCAATTGCAAAGGGCTGGTTCAGGACAAACGCTGATGACAATTTGCTAATCTGATGCTATTCACTATTATCATTAGTGGCTTGGATGACGGAAGAGGTTGTACACTTTTTAAATTGACAAACGAGAACAGTCTGGAAGGTATAACAGCATGCTGCCAGATGGGGCTTAGAATTCAAAATTATCTTAATACACTGAAATAAATAATGCGTGGCTTCAGTGATGCAAAGAGTAGTACTTTTGAACTTCAGCTGTGATAACCAGACCAGCAAATAAGAAATTCGTTAGAAATTATCTGGATGTTTCAGTTATTCAGAAATAACATATTAAGCAACAAAAGGCAAAATTGTGAAAAGAGCAAATTTTATACTGGAAATTTTAAACGGAAACTTTCTACATGGCATGGAAACCCTCCTTTCCATCCAGATGAGAAAGAATTTGTCTGCTGTATTATATCCTGGGCACCGCTCTTCAAGAAAGATGAAGACCACCTGGAAAGGGCTCAGAAGAGAATGGCAAGAACAACAAATGTTTGATGTAGAAAATATGGCCCATTAAGAGAGATGGAAAGGATTATACTTGACCTGCATAACTAAGAGGAGATTGTGGGAGAAAAGTGATAAATACCTTTCCTTCAAACAGAAGCGTAATAAACAATTTTCCATATACAAGGGAATAGGAAAATGAATAACCAGTTTAAATTATGGCAAGATAATGGAGACATCAGAAAACAAAAAATAAAGAAGTTTCTAGTACCCATAGAACACTAGAAAACATTGATAAGAGCTTATAATTTCTCCATAGCTGATTCTGCCTCAATGCAGAGACAGACCCAATAAGTTCTCAAGCTCGTTATGAGCCCCTTCTTCTGCAGCTCCCCCCACCCTGCTCCCGCCATTGCTGAATCAGCTGGCGTACCTGCTTTGAAGGAAGGAGCTAGATAGATGCTTGCATATACAATTAGTTACCATTTTCCACATATCTCAGCATTTGACATGAAATGGCAATAACAATGCATTACAACAGCCCAGATAGTGGTCACTTCCTTTTTCTTCTGCTCCGTTTTTCCTTTTTTGCTAATATTTTTTGTATGACTTGAGTATAACTATTTGCAATCTACTATATTAGCAAATGCATTACTTGCTTTGTCTTAAAATGAGATAATGTTTGAGATGCTTCTATTAAAAAAAAAAAAGCTAAGCAAAAAATTATAAGAAATATTAAAGTTGATAAAGCACTTATAGAGCATCATGCAATGAAACAGAAGTTGGGAGGAAACACTTGGACATTTTCTGGGGAAAAAAAAAGTCCAACAAAAGCTAAATATGCACTAAATACATACTTGTGTGTGTGTATGTATATATTTTCTCTCAGGAGTGCAAAAGAATTCCTACAAGACATTTCACTACTACTAGGCTATAAAGAAATAACTTTACCAGAAACACATTGTTTATTTGTCTCAGCAAATACTTACGTAGTTATGCTAGCTACAGCATTTTTTTAAAAATTTAGCACCATAAGAGAAGGACTGAAAAGCACCGAAGAATGACTTCTAATAATATTTTGAGTACAGAATTTACAATACATATGAATACAAAAAATTGTGACCACCTCTGTCATCAACTGTTGGAGCGAGTCCAGAGGAGGACCAGGAAGATGGTCAGAGGGCTGCAGCACCTCTCCTATGAGGACAGGCTGAGAGAGTTGGGGCTATTCAGCCTGGAGAAGAGGAGGCTCCAGGGAGACGTTATAGCGGTCTTCCAGTGCCTAAAAGGGGCCTACAGGAAAGATGGGGAGAGACTGTTCAGCAGGGCCTGTTGTAACAGGACAAGGGGTAGTAGTTTTAAAATAAAGGAAGGCAGATTCAGACTTGATTTAAGGAAAAAAAAATTGTACAATGAGGGTGACAGAACACTGGAACAGGTTGCCCAGTGGATGCCCCATCCCTGGAAACGTTCAAGGCCAGGTTGGATGGGGCTCTGAGCAACCTGATCTGGTTGGATGAGTCCCTGCTCCTTGCAGGGGGGTTGGACTGGATGGCCTTTAAAGGTCGCTTTCAACCCAAACCATTCTATGATTCTATGATTTGGGAAAGATTAACAAATATAAGATGGTTGATCTTCGCCCTCTAGTGTTTGCTTAATAATTAAAACAACCATAGAAGAACAAAAAAATTAAAAGTTAATTTGTTTTGTAAAACAGAAAGCCATGTTCATCTGAAGTATTACATAAGCATAAAGATCCTATGTAAGACAAAGAATCACTGAATTAGCAACTAAGCAACTCTCAGAATTTTTTTTTTTAAAAAAACAGATTAATCATATTTGCTGTGTAGAGAGCAAATTACAGGTTTTATTTCTTAATCGCGTGCACATAGTGGTATAAAAGACTGACATAATTTGCTTTAAGAACTCAAGCAACTCAAGCAAGAGACGTTGTCTGGGTACTGTGAATTAGAATGGTTTGTGCTAATAGGACTCAACGGGTCTACAAATAACCGCCTGGCACTGCAGTAGATATGGCTGAGTTACATACAGATGTTGAAAAGCAGTTTACTGTTAAGCACTTTGCTGCTTGCATGCACATAAGTGCTGTGCAATGCCCCGGCAGAGAGACTCAGCTGTGAGGCAAAAATGACAGACTGAGCTGGGATTTCCAAGGAGCTGAACACAGAAGTCTTCTGCTTGTCACAGGGAAATGACTGAGTGGAGTTCAGTGCTTTACATCGGTGGTCACAGCTCAAACAACATGGCCAGAAAGGAGTCAGCAAACAACTAGACAACGAGGCACTGAGGGACCAAGCTAATACACCTAGGAACCCAAGAATGCTGTGGGCGATTCAACTAGATGGTGCCTAAGAGAGTGCATGAAAGAAGCAGCAGCCATTCCCATCCCCTGCTGATCAGAGAGGGAATGTGAAGGCTGGGTGTTTGTTGTTTTTTTTTTTCCTAAAGCATTAATCAAGCCTATTGCAGGTCTGAATTTGCTAGTATTTTCTGTTGCCCTTTATTAGATGCTCTTTCCTTGAAACAAATTTCAAACAAGATCATACCACGTATCTAAGACAAAAACAGTTTCTGTCTTTTTTTCATAAGGTTACTGGAATGATTGAATGCATTTTCATCCTCGCCCACAGGCTTAGTTCTCAGGAATAACAGTTCATTTTTGTTAAAGCTCACAATAACATGAAATCTGGAGCTGATTATGAAGATGGCTGTTCAAAGTGTGGATGAACTGCATCCTGCTGCTGGTGGAAACCTAGTGGTAGACATTTATTGCCCTCCAGAACAGGAAGGGCTTCTTATCTACTTAAAGAGAACCTATTCAGTTCTGAGCACCAAAGATGATTGGTCTTTTCAAAAGAAAAGGAAAAATTATGAAAAAAGTAATTTGTAAGGTACTGAAACACACAAGACAAGCCTGCACTTCTACTATTAGTAGTATAATATGTACTTGAAATATATATAAATAGGTACATCTGATCCTGTCATAAAACTAATCTTCTCTTTTACATTGCAGACCATGCTATTTAAAGTCAAAACATAGCAACCTCGGCAGGTAAATTGCCCAGTGTTATGTGCCATTGACTATCACCTCCCATTTAGTTTTCTATAAAAGCCACTACCTGGCAATGATCACAGTGATAAGGCAGCTTACTGATCCATTCCTTCCTTACTGAAATAAGTACAGCCTCATGGAGCAACTTGGGAGATTCATTCAATCGGATGCTAAAGGTATGTGACTAGACATAGTAGAGTGCTTTACCAAGAGTTCTGTTACATTTTGGTATTTTTTTTTCAGAACTGACAACAAAAACGAGAAAAATTTTCCAAGATGTCCAAAAATAGCAATAATGTACATTTTTGAGATATAAAGAACGGAGAGACAAAAAAAAGCTTGTAGGAAAAAAAAATAGTACACTTAAGAAGTGATGAAAAATCTCTATTTACTGGTTCTTTATGCGTTTGGAATAAAGCTAACACAGTTTTAACTAGGCAATTACTTCTCTCAACGATACCATACTTTAATGATTTTTAGATGAAGGCAAAAAGGAAATCACAAATATATCTAGACTAACTAACCCTTGCACAGAGGCCACACATTCTCAAGGTTCTCCTGAAATAACTCCTTCCAGGTAAGAGCTCTGGCTGAAGCTGAGCTATCTTTTAAAAAGCCATTCTCTTTTAATAAGTTCACAAATGAAAATGCAATCACAATTAAACATTGGGAATACAAAAATAAAAATGTTGTAACTTATTTCTGCTACGCAAGAGCTTAGCCTCCAGTTCTTCCCATTGGGTCCTGTTAAATCTTTTTCTCCACTAGATCAAAAAGCCTATTATTATTATCTCTCAGTTTCCTCTACAGGTAGTTATGGATTGTGATCAATTACCTGCTGACTGAAGTAAATAAAAAAAACCCCAAAAAACCCAAACCTAAAAACACCTTTAAATTCAACTTAAGTGTTAACATTAAATATACTGTGAATTTCTGAGGTTTTTGTATAAGGTCATAATAGTGCATGCCTAGTCATGTATCCTTGGTTATATATACAGGAAAGTAATTTCAACTTTACAACACTGACTGGGAAATCAGGTTTATCACACTAACCAGGATGGTTTTCAGGGCTTCTTCAGTAATCAGTGTTTTCTGAAGCAAAGCATCTGTGACCGATCCTAGACATATGAGCTACCTTACTGGTTCTTAGATGCATGTTTCATGTTTGTCTCCAAGCCTGCGTTTTGCTCTGGACCTGAATTCCTGTAATTTTGTTACCTCTTTGCTTTTTTACTTATCCATCCTCTAATCTTTGGATCTTCTATAAATATTGTTTTTATTCACATCTTTGACAATTTTTTTTTTATTGTAATGCCTACATTAAATGTACCTTGTATTGCTACTAAAAGAACATAACGCTCTCAACACCTTAATGCCTAATAGGTCTTAGATCTAATGTCTGCCTAAGGTCTTGCAAGACCTTACTGCCCGTCTAGCAGCAGCTTGAACATTTGCACTCCCTCACAGCTGTTTCTGCTCTGTTGGTTATACAACTTTAGCCCAGATATGCACAGCCTAAATTTTACAGAGCGTAGGATGAAGACTTAATCATTTATAATCTCACACCCACTGACATTATTTTGGTGGATTATTTTATCATTCATTAACTCAGACCTGGAATAACCATTCTATTAGTAATTATATATCATTAGAATGTACCTATTCCTCATAAACATACCAAATCCCAAAATAAATGGCTAGTCTTGTCATACGTATTTCATTCTATTAATGCTGTTAAACACTGATCTAAATGAGGTATTTTCAGATCCTAATTATTATTGTCTCAGAAACTTCCTTTGATTTGCCGTTTTTCTGGACTTTCTCAGTGACAGAGTAAAGTAGCAGATAACAATCTGTAAATGAAGCACATTGCAGAGAGGCTGGTACATTTATGACTTGATTCAGGAAAGGTCTTACTAAGCATCCTTCAAGAGAGAAAATTCTGTTCAAATCCATGCTGAAAAGATCATTCAACAATAACCATAAGAAAATTACTATATTTCCAGGGATTTATTATAGTCATTACTGTTCTAACACTTAACCTTAGAATTTAAATTGTTTACTTTTTTTTTTTTTTTTTAACATCACTTGTAGAAACCATAGGGTAAATGAAAACTAAAAACATTCCTGTTTCAAAGTTATGGAAACAAACTCATACAAACCTAAATAAAAGAGAGTAGATTTCCTTTTGAACTTGTAACCTTTCAAGTTTTATCCAGAAATATTTCGTAATGAAAAAGTGAAATTCCCTTTCATAGCATTCCATATGATAAGCTTTTTACAATAGGCTTACAAGAACCTGTTGTTTTAGATCACTGAGGTATGTTAAAACCCAATCTTTTCCATAGATGTGGAACTCTTCTCTTATATTAAAGCACTTAAAATACTGCAAGGTATAGTCTGTTCTCAGGCAGCACCGAGCTAATCTCTGAGCACACAACTCCCCAAGGGCTCTAGACTCTCCTCAGAAGCAAGTTCACTACTTAAAGAGAGAATTTACAATTAAAGAGAAATTTTACAATGCTTTCTGGTATCAGAATTACATGGTTTCTTTTCTTAAGTGCCATTTAAATACTAATTTAAAACAAAAGTGTTTACACTTTATTCACTGTTCAGGAACATTGGAAAAGATACGACTGTACTTAATAAAGAAACTGCTGCCATGTTTGGAAGACAGAAGGAAGTATCATCAGGAGTTTGCCTCATCCACTTCCTTTCATGGAGTGCATAAAATCGTCCAAACGAAGAGCAAGACTCGCAAAGTGCTGTGGTTGTTAGTAGTCACAGGCTGCCTTGCCATTGTTATTTGGCAAATCTGCAGTCGCTTTGTCTACTACTTCAGCTGGCCAATCACAACCACAGTGGTAGTTCAGTATGTGGAAAACGTCAAATTCCCTGCTGTGACTTTTTGCAACTTGAACAGGTAAAAGTTATGTTTGTTGTTTGGTCTTGAGAGGCAACACCTCTTTAGCTGAAAGCAGTCATGTTCTACAACTTCCTTGAACAAATCACATAAAAGAAGGAAAATACGGCTCTGAAGGGCATGTCTTCCACACCACCATGAGGTCTAAATTAAGAGGAAAATATGAGAATCGAGGAAGGGAGGTTGTTCTTTTAATCTTCCCCCTCCTTCAGATGAACAACTGCACTACAGATTTTTAAGTTTCAAAACATAAATTGGAATAGAAAAACCTCTCTGGTGGTGTTGTTCTATGTATGAATGTTGCTTGTACAGTGTAACTAAGGGACAGTTATCCGTCACATCCAAGTTAAAAATAAAAGACAAGATTTGCAAATAGTGATTCAAATAAAAACCTCATGCAAATGTAGAAGTCTTAGGCAAAGTAGATACTTTTTTTTCCAGGGGTGCTCAGCCTTTATGGTTCTAGCTTATGTCAGTGGGATTTGCAGGAGGGAAGCATTTGGTTTGTTTGGAAGTCACGTGTCTAAGCAGCAACTTCACTACAGATTTCTACGTTTGAAGATAATGGCCAAGATTCAGATGCAGCCACTTTGAAAATACTGTAATAAACCTACAGCTGGCTTTTTAGGGCAAATATATAATTTAGAAGCAGTTTCAGAAATATAGAAACTTTACCCACGTTGTTTTCTCAAGAACGTAAGTTTTCTTACATTCTACCTTTTGCTGGCAGAATTAGCCAGAAGTCCAAGTCTCAAACATCTGGAGCTGTTCTGCCTCACTATGCTTCCTTTGCACTGCCCTGCACGAAGCCACCCTGGGTTATACTGCACAACACGCTATGCAGATAGAAGTCCCTCTTGATTACAGTGGGCTGCCTATTATAAAAATGGCTCACTTCTTGTAACTATAGTGGCAGCCCATTTTAAGTAAATAGTCAGCTACTGATCATGGCAGTTGTCCACCTAAGTAACAGTTTACTGCCGCATCCATCTGCTGTTGTTCACATGCACTTATCCTTCCCTCCTGTTTTTAGCAGCCATTTTATTTTTTTTTTTTTTGTTGGCAGGACAAAGAAGCACAATATCTTTATCTTTATTTTTTGACTCAAATTCAGTGGTGAACAGTTGTTCCCACCAATCTTCCTTAAGTTGAGGCATTAAGATCTATCACATGAATACACTAATACATTTTTAAAAATACAATTACACAGAATGGGAATTCTAAAGAATATAGTATTGTAGTTTCATTTGTATTTATTCTCTTTTCAAACTTATAACTGTTCTGTAAATCCTTACTTTACTTCAGTGAAGGAATTCAATGCTGTACATCAGGAAAGCACCTCCGACGTCTCATCATGTTTTTGAGATGTTCAAGTGGATTCTAGGAGTAAGGATGACCCTTGGTTTATACCACTGTGTCACCAGCCACATGGCTCATGGGAAGGTAGACAGTCTCCACACTGGGGTGTAGTGCCTTATTATGGTAGGTATATGAGATTACTGCAAATGCACGTCGAAATCAAATTTCTAAACAATGGAAGACAGATGACCAGAATAGTCATGGGAAGGTTTCCATTTTCTGTTTTCAGATATGGAAAATACCTTCCTAGAAATAAAGACTATATTGCTCATTCATGTTGCAGAGATCAAAGTGCAACATGGTGGGCAAGAATCACAGTTTGCAAACAGACAACAAATCGTGTCACAGATTTGGCAAGAGCAGCCTTGAGATCAGTCCTATAATCCTGCAGAACGCCAAGCAATTCTTTCTCCTTCCCACTGACAGGTTTCAAGCTCACGCAGTAAGCAACCTCAAAGTAATTTTTTTAATTTGGAACATTGTGTCTGGAGCTCTCCAAAAATTTGTTATGGAAGACAAATATTCTCAAGAGCTAAATGATTTCCTACTTGGAAACCAGAACTTCAGCATCAAAGAGTTTACAAGGAAAAATGGGTTTTATCTGAACAGCAGCACATTGCTAGAATGTGAATTTTTCGGAAAGCCATGTTACCCACAGGTAAATGTGTTTATTTTACTAAAACAGTAGTATGGAGTAATAGAGGATGTAGTCTCACAACTGAGCTTGAGACATCCAGCTTTGCCAGCTGCTCCCCGTTTTCCCTTTACAGTCAGCAAATGGGGAAAAAAAGCCCTGCTCTAAATAACCCTGAGGATTCCAATTCTCCCACTGACAGCAGAGACAGACTGCTGGACTCCCTGAGCTGTAAAATGGAATTTCAGTCTAAACTGCTCTCTGCCTAGTGCCACTTCTGCACAGAGAGCAGCCTTTGAAAGCTGTCATACCTCCAGGCTGCATCTAACAACCTTTTCCATAAATGGCCTATGATGAAGGTCAGTTTGGACAGTTTTTTGCTTGACATGACCAAGCAGTTTTGTTCTTGAGGTCAAGAATATAGACAGCCAGGGTAACTATATGCAAAGTCCCCAGGAATTCTAAATAATGAGGTGAAAATAGCCCATATTTGGGAATTTTGGACAACAGCCAAAGAGTGCGACCATCCCATTTTTATGTCAGCTCTTCCACGGAGCAATTCCCAACTTAAATAGAAAACATAAACAGAAGAGTCAGGCCTATATTTTTTCAGATTAATCTAATTTCTGGATAGGCTGTAGCTTCTAAAGTTAGGCATTGGAGAGTTCTCTTAACTGAAAGATACTAACACTAACAACTGAAAATAAAGCAATGAAATGCAGTCTTATTAAATGATGAGGTGGCTTTTGGAAAATATGCAAATATTGTACTTCCATATGTAACACGACATTTAGTTTTGAAATGGTCTTCACTAAACATCTGCTGAAAAAATTTAAAAAGTTAGTTTTGACTATATAATTTCTATATAATGCAACAGGTATAGAAAAAACAACAGGGCCTAATTAAATGATTCTGAGCAGCTCATAGGTGTGTCATAGTTCAGCTCCTTTAAACTTTATTTTCTAGAAAGGGATTAATTTTTTTTTTAATATTTCCATCAATTGACACTGTTCTGAACATAATATTTAGCACTGCCTTTGGGAAAGAAGAAAAAAAAAAAAAAAAAAAAAAACGAACAACCCAAACACCCCAGTAGTCCCCCTCTTGTACTGTCATTCACTAAAGGAAACGTCAAATGATCTTTCTTTCATTTTAGTCTTCCCTGTTTTTCTTTCTTGAAGGATTTTGAACATGTTTTCACTGAATATGGAAACTGCTTTACTTTTAATCACAATGATCTTCCAGCAAGAAGAGTGACGTTGTCTGGAAGAGGCTTATATTTGCTTTTTGATGTCCAACAGGTAAAACTATCCTAATGATTATAAACAAGTCATGTAATAACTTAGAGATGACTAGTGTTTGGTTTGGGTTTGGTTTTGGTTTTCTATTTGTTTGGTTTTACACTGACCTTCAGAATTTCATGCACAAAATTCTGTATCAAGACTATTTCTGAGTGAGAAGGTATTTTTAAGGAAAGATCTAATGCAGATTTTGAAAAGTTGGAATTATTATTGACTCTATCCCCAGCAAAATTGTTCTGAAAGTTGCAAGGGAGCATATATATGTATACATATACACTTCACCTACAATTAACACATGTCATCAGAGCAGTAATTTAATTTTTACAAGCACTTTGGGATAACATCATTTCATTTTAAGCCCAGTAAGGAAGGTCATGTGGTGCCAATTTCTAAGTAGTACTGAATTTCAGTTGCTGCAGCAGCAGCTGTAAGTGCTCAATGCCAGCTAAAATCTGGTCGTTGCACTCACAGTAGATTGTCTCTGACCTTATTTAGAATTTTTTTGACAGAAAATTCAGGGAATATCACCTTGTGAGATCAGGGAAGAAAATAAAATGTAGAATGATAAATTTAGACATTCACTTTTGTTTTCTAGGAATTATGAGATAGAAGTGACAGGGTCTGGAGAGAGTAATGGGAAGATTGCTGAAATGTGATGGGTAGTTGCAAGTAAAAGGAATGAACATCCAAGTTATGAGTAAATGTTCATTTATGCCTTCTTGCTTTTGCAATTGGGAGATAACAGAAATAAAAAACCTGAAAGTTTATAGTAACTGGGAGAAAACCCACAGAGGTAATCAACAAAGGAAATTCAAGTCAGTTTACTTCTATACTTTTCTGTAAATTGCCCAAAATGTGACTGGAGATAAAAGACCTAATAAAAAAAAGCATAGTACCATTTTAAATATAGCTAAAGCTTCAGATGGTAAGCAAAGCCAAAACTATTTTAAATAATTCTTTTTGTATCAGGAACAATTCACTGATGAACCTGCTCTTGGCTATACTGATGCTGGTATAACTTTTGTCATCCATTCACCCAGAGAGCTTCCCCGCTTTGATGGTTTAGGTTTATTAACACCAGTTGGCATGCATGCACAGGTCTCAATCCGCCAGCTGAAGGTAAGGACTTTGTCCATCAAGTGGAAATATTGGTCTTTACTGTCTCTAACTCTCTTCTGAAGCATGACAATGAATTAGACAGTTTGGAAGTTAAAATATTTTTCATGCCAAAGTGAGTCCTAAAAATAACATTTCCTCGGGACACGAACAAAATTACTGCTGGAGGGCGGCAGGGGGATAATGTCATTGGTCTTCATAATATGTATCTATGAAAATCAGCCCTTCTTTCCTAACCTCTTACAGTCTCACTGACATATAATGATACAAGGACACCACAGCATTTTCCCATCAACACATTCTGTTACCATTAAGGTTGTCTCTGATTCCTAGTGGAATCCAAGTGGAGCGGACTACCCTTCCACACCAGGCTGTCTGATCAGGTCCTACTTTTGCTGCAGGAGAGAGGATTTTATATTCCCAAAAGCACGAACTATAATTGCCTCCAGTTAAATCACAATGTTACTGCTTATGTCTTCAACAGGCTTTCTTCAGCGCTTTAAAATGTGACAAAATAATATCTAAATTTAACACAGAGACAAAAGAAAATGTATCTTCTGTTGTTATTACTCTACAGTCAATTATCCAAGAATACCCATGGGGAGAGTGCAAGCCTGATATAAAGCTTCAGTACCACGAGACTTATAGTACTAATGGATGCTTGCAGGAGTGCAAAGCCCGGTACATACAGGACCGGTGTGGCTGTTTGCCATTCATTCTTCCAGGTATTTCTCAGGAATATCATCATACCATACACTGATCATCTGGCTAGGAGACCTCACCTACTACTGAACAGCAAAGGAGATGGGCACATACTTGAGGGACTATCTACAACTAGGATTAATTAGAATCATAAAATTGTCTTTTTTTTTCCTTCTTTTTTTTTTTTTTTTTTATTT
>WHYT01017434.1:463164-479454 GCA_009806455.1 Tetrax tetrax
AAAAAAAAAAAAAAAAAAAAAAAACAAAAACAAAAACAAAAACCAAACAACTTGAAAGTAAATATTATGCCTCAAGGCTGTGAGACAAGTCCATAGTCTTCAACCTGACTTCCTAAAAAGTTGGAATGAAATCCATAAGCAGTCAGATTTTTATGTGTCCCACGAAACCTACTTTGCAGGTGTTTAGCAGCTACGGCAGGGCAGAACTGATTGCTTGAAGATAGAACCCAGGTCCCCCACATGAACCATGGAAAGACTCTGGCACCAGAAGAGGGGTCTGCAAAAGCCAAAAGGCTGCATGGAGCCATCTAACCAGCCTGAAATGCAGAGTACAGGTGTATGCTGCAATACTGCCCTCAAGAATCCAGGCATCTTAATCACTCTAGAAATGTAAAGCAGCAACACTGAGCCCTGGCCAGTCCTCTCCCTTCCACCTTCTCAGAATTAAAAGTAATGATAATCCTGTCACCTCTCTGAAGCAGGAGCTGGAACCCAAATCTCTGCTTTCACAGCTCTTTTTTTTTTTTTCACAGTGGGTGGGCAAGAAAGCCATCCTCATGACTCAATGTATTTTTAAATATCCCCAAGCAAGGTAGAATGTTTTCACCAAGGGGGACCCATTAACAAGTAATCTCTAGCCTGTTTGTTTGGCAGCCTCTTGTAAAGGAGGTTGGCAATATCCTGGAAACTCATGGAAAGGGGTTTGAGAAGGAAGTTAAGTCTAGGTTTCCCATACCCGGGGGGAGAGCTTTATACAGTGACAAATAAAGGAGGCAATGCCTTCTTTAACTGGGTGCTAAACTGCTATGCAATATTTCCATGCCAGGGAAAAAAACTAGGGTGAAACTGAGACCATCTGAAAGTTTTGCTGCTAGCTCAGGGTGCTATCTTACTCCTTAAGTCTCAAACAGCTCTTGCATGAAGTTCAAAACTTTTGCGGAAACAAAAGTGAAACACACCTTACTTTGTTTTGTCATTTCCACTAGGAAAAGCAGAAATTCCTGGCTTTAGCAAGCTAACACAAAGAATGAGGCACAAGCTTACAGGCAGTTCTGGCTGGCACACGTAACAAAGATACTTGCTCCAACAGCAAGTGTCCTGCCTTGGTCTGTTGTCTCTTTTCCCTGTGTAGCCCTTTTGTGTTTTTAACTGTGCTGTGCCCAACTGAACTGATTTCTCAGTGTACAATGATAAACATGAAGTGGTGAGCAGGCTTTGATGACATTACTTTGCAGTTTAGCACAAACGGAGGTAAGGGTTAGATTGTTAATCAAAGTTCCTAAAGTTTGTTCTTTATTTTTAAGGAAATGGAACAGAATGTGATTTGCTGAAGTTTTACAATTGTGTTTATCCAGCAGTCTGTAAGTAATAACTTAATATTCATATTTTCTAAGCCAATTCCAAATAGTAGACAATATCTATCCATTAAAATAAAATACTGAAAACAGTACTGAAATGGAGTACATCCCACTTCATTTAATATTCTGAAAACAGAGACCAGACAAAGCATTAAATAGATGGCAATTAAAGAAAAAAAAAAAGAATTCATTTCAGTAACCAGAAATGTTTTAAAATGGAAGAATGTTCAATTAATCTGTGTTCAGTTATCAAGCCTCTGGCTTGCATTTTTGCATCTTCATTGTATCATTCTTCTAGCTCCAATACTGCATTCTTTTTGTTTGTGACAAAAAAGTGAACAGCACAGTAATAACAGGTTTGCTAACTGAAAGAAAATATAATTTAAAAAAATCACTGGACTTTAAAATTTTATCTTTTCAAAAGTAAAATAAATTATGTCTTTTCAAAGTGCTCCAAATGTAATTCATTTCCATAAGCAATGGAAATCTACTGCACACAGTAGATACGAAATTTGTAAGTCATTACAGCAGATTTTTCTGGAAAATATTGCAAATAGTAATCTGAGAAGTAACTTCTCATGAACTTCAGAAAGTCTTTTTAATTGTTTTAGATTCTACTATGTAATGGGACTTTCCCTTCCCGAAGGAATGGACGATTAAGATACCAAGTAGATTAACAAGCTTGGGGGGACCTGTGTGGGGGTTTATTTCTGTTTTGATTAGGTATATGCAACATTCGGGCAAGATCTACTACTGTAAACAATGACTACTTTTCCAGTGGCTCTTTTGAAATAGATTCCACTAAGTTCACTTTTTCAGACAATCACGATCTTTCATAGCCCATCATAGTGGAAATACATATATTATTTTACTTAATGGATATTCTGTGACCAAGTTTCAAAGAAACCACTGAGCAATAAACAAGATCCCTAAGTCCTATCAAAGATGGATAGGATTCAGAGCTGGATCCCAGAAGGAACTGGCATCACAGTACTATAAACGGTGAACCTGGCTTGTAGGTATCTGGTCCCCAGGACCCCCAAGTTGGATGCTAAGGCTCCTTTTACAGTGCAGGAGAAGTTAGATATCTGATAGCAAAATCTCAAATGACAGCACACTGACCCAGTATCTGCAGCACCTACTGTTAGTGAGAGAATTTATTTTAGGAACTTGAAAAGCTGGCTATCCCGAATGAAATCCACAACCCCAGCATCACTGGAGAGTACCTCAAATTATCAACTAATAGGCTGAGATATCTCCTCCCCTGGGGTTTGCAAAAGCAAGAAGCCCACACACAGAGAGAACAGACCCAAAGGCTGCCACCACACCAGAGCATCACAAGCAAAGGTTATGGTACTCATCTCAGAGTACCAGATGGCTTTGGGTGATGGTTTATGCTTTCAGAAATATTTATGCATTACCATTTTTTTTCTATATGAATTTTTCTCCAGCTTTCCCATATTTACACAATTTCTTTCTGTTAGAGCCTCATCAGAGGAGTGGCTCCCCACTTCCATGAGCAGCCAGACCTGCAGAATTTTGAAACTTCTCTTCTGTATTTGAAGAAATAAACTTGTCCCTAACCCTTCTTAGCTGTCGTAAGCCAAATTATCAAATGGCAGGCAGGAGTTAAGGTAAAGTGAACTCAGCTTACCAAGATTTTTATGCAGTTATCAGATGACAATAAGCTACAATGGGCATTGCTCTGGAAGCTGTTTCTGTGCACTTTTTTCTGTGTGCTTTTTAAGAAACATTATGCAAATTCATTCTCCTGAAATTTCAGATGATATAGAAACAAAAGAATTATGTACAGTAGGAACTCACAATTCCACTTGCCCTGTGCCATGTGAAGAAACAGATTATCCGACCACTGTCACCTATTCAAGTTTTGGAGGAAAAAAAGCCATAAAATACTTTTCTGCAAAACTGAAGAAAAGTCCAGAATACATCAGGTAATTTGATTAACACCTTGTTTAATAATGAAATTATCAGTTACTTTTAAGTGTACTAACACAGCGTATGATGTAAATATGACATTTTAAGAAGATATTCTTATGTGTGGTATTAATAATGCTGTCTGTGAGATAAAACAATCTCTTAGACAAAATTGGTTAAGGTTTACACATATTCATATGTATAGAAAATATACTTACATACAGCTAAGACTTGTGGATATCATAAAATAGATACTGCAATTAAAGAGTAATATTTTCAATTGCCTTCTCTAGCATCAACCTCTTATAACAACATTTTTTTATCATTTTTGCAATTAAGAATAAAGAAAGGGCAGGAATATAAATCTATCCACAATCGACATCAGCAATCCATCTAATGGAGAAGACAAACCTTCACCCTTTCACAGCTGCAGTCAATGATCCACCTAAATAGATGCTATGTAAGGTTGTTATATAAAGTTCTCCTTTCTGTCAACCCATTCCCAAAGGGAGCTTCATAAGCTCTGGAGAGCAGGTTTTATTGTAGCAATAATGTCACAAGTTTAATAATCTATTGTTAGTACAAGTCACTAATACCATTTATATTATAAAAGTTATTTAGAAAGTAACTCATGAGGTAGCAGGAGAGTGAAATAGCATGGTTCTATCTATGAACCATGTGTAGCATTTCTGAAAATGCTACACAGCAAAAGAAAATAGGTCTATAACCAAAAGAAGAGACCTTCTGGTGTGAAAACATGTCTCAACAGTATTGACTAAACGTTTTATCCAGGAAACAGTGTTAGAAATTACGTTAAGCATAGAGCTACGTCAGTCAGTAGTAGCGCTGAGCTGACATACTCCTTTGCATAATCTCATACTGTTAAATTCATAGAAGAGAGATCATATATACTTATGCTGTAATAGAACATACATGTCTTACTGTTACAATGTAATAAATTGATGCCAAATTTCCTTGCAAACACAAGCACGATATAACAAAAAATAGAATGATTTCCAGATTTTTTTTTTGTTAGAAAGATACAATCTAGTTTCAAAGAGCATTTAACACAGTTTTATAGACTGAATTGCCTCTTCCTCACAGACGCAGATGTCAGCAGTACAAATAATTATTAAGACAGGTCCTACATGAACTCATAGTATCCACAACATCAAAATATGTTTATAAAGAATTGTAGAATATTTGGCTAATCAAATATCTACGAGTATATCATTGTTTGAGCAATTTCGGTTTTCTCACTCTTGAAGCCATCAGTCTGCATATGTTTGCGTATGCTTATACGTGAACAGGAACTATATTGATCTCAAGTTGGAAGGGACCTTTAAAGGCCATCTAGTCCGACTCCCCAGCAAGGTGCAGGGACACCTGCAACCAGATCAGAGGCTGCTCAGAGCCTCATCCAACCTGGCCTTGAATGTTTCCAGGGATGGGGCATCAACCACCTCTCTGGTCAACCTTTCAGTGCTTCACCACCCTCATTGTAAAAAATTTTTCCCTTATATCTAGTCTGAATCTGCTTTTAGTTTAAAACATTACTCTTTTTCCTATCACTACAGACACTAATAAGAAGTCTGTCCTCAGTAAAGATTATGAAAATTAAACCTGTTGTTATATGCAAACAATATTAATCCTTTGAGGACATTTTATCTTTGTTGATTATTTTATTGTCTGTAAACATCATGCAGAACACAGAAGTTATTAAATTAAGCAAGTGAAAATACAGAACATTGTCCTGTTACCAAGCCTTAACCAATAGGAATCCTGCCCATGTATTAACAAGTACGTTTTCTAAATTATAAAACAGAGAGATCTATTGATTTCGGAAGATATAAGAAGGGAAAAATTAACTATTTATTGGATACTTCTGCTAGAAACTCCCCGACAACGGTAGGAAGTCTTATTTATAGAAGTTATGAGAATAAGACTATTTTTGTTCCCCGTGCTCCCTGAGTTTTAGAAATACCAAAGAGACAGAAGTGATTATTTTGTATTGCAAATGCTTTATTTTCATGAATATTGTTAATGAGCTCATTATCACTGTCAACCCCAAAATCTGTAGTTGTTCACACTTCTGAAGAATAATTGCTACTTTTATTCTTAAAGGTCACACCATTATATTTTCAATCAGTTTTTTTTTTTTTTTGTCTGATTTATTCCACAACCATTATGTTTCTATTCTGTTTAGGAGTTAAGCAGAATCTTTCTGTAGACATATCATGAAGATGAGCTCTTTACTTCACACTGAACCATTCCACAGGTCTTTCTCCAACTGAGATTTACCTACTCTTCCATTTTTCCAGCAGGCAAGAATATAATTAGGGAAGGGAGGCTATTAGCAGAAGATAGAACTAAACATCCAAGTATAGGACAAGGGCTCTTCTGCACAAAGAAGCTCATTGAAATAAGCACAATTAAATATGCAGTTGCACATAATCAATACACTTCCAAGCACTGTATCTGCTGTAGGTCAGGATGCTTGACACTTCCACTCAAGCTTATCTCTGTGACCCTTAAAAAGTATAAGTCTACCTCACAGTACAGATCTAGAGTTACTTTTGCAACATAGCCTGAAAATCTGCTCCTCTGAGAAGCTCCTGTTCTAAGTGTTATTAGGACACTTTTTTTTTTTTCCTTCAGTCATCTAACTCATTTTGGTAACACTCATCCAATTGTTCCTTAGAAGACACCATCACTCTCTGTGAGCTGGGTCCATGCTGATAAATGTTGGTAAAATGAACAGCACTCCTGACTGCCTCAAGTAATATTGTATGTATTTGTCATTAGGCAGAACCTCGTGGGTATTGACATTAAATATCATGATCTGAGCTACAAAATAACACAGCAGCAGAAGGCCTTGAGTATATCTGAGTTGCTTGGTAAGTGAATGTGTAATATTTATTTATTGCTGATTAATAATTAATCTAAAAATAAAAAAAAAAAAAAACCACACAAACCTGTTGGGGTTGGTTTTTTTTTTTTTTTTTAATTCTCCCCCCTCCCACATCATAGCTTATATGGGCTTCTAAAGAAAAAGCAATATCTTTTATACTATAATGGTGATAATCATATCTACTTCATGGTAATTTTTGATAGTCTCCTGTCATTTCATTAAAGAATCTGCAGTATGGACAGCGGCTGAGGGTAAGAATTAAGTTTGGCACTAATTTATGGCTGCACATGCAGGACTGTAAGAATCGTGAAGTTTACAAGATTTGGAGGGCAGAAGAAGAACACAGGGAAGGGAAGTATATGAATGCTTAAAAAGGCATAGAAGTAGGAAATATTCTAATTATATGTTTCACAGTAGGATGTGTTGTGTTCTACTTGCTCTATTTAGAATTTTAAGAAACACATTAGTCTTCTCCAAATAAACATTCTTAAGACTATTAATTCTGTTTTCTTAAAGTGATGGATTATGTACATTGAATTTATTTAACACTCCAACCCGGCAGGGATTTGTTTGCTTGCTAGACTAAACCAAATGCTTAAGATGACACATGTTTACCTCCTTCTATTACAGCTGATGTAGGTGGCCAGCTTGGACTATTTTGTGGTGCCAGTATGATTACAATCATAGAACTGCTCGAGTATATTTTTACAAACTTCTGTTGGATGTGCGTGTTTCTTCTATTGAAAGCTCCTGAAATGCCTCAATGGAACAATCCATCCCAGAACCAACCAACACACAAGGAAAAAAACAAGGGAATACAAGAATGTTAGTGGCCTGTAAAAGGATAGAACTGTTTCTGCAACTTCTATTCCTTTTTAAAATACAAAGGAGAGAGTAATGTTCTGCATTGCTCCCTTCCCTGCACTCCTTATTCTTCCTGCTTGGTTTTTGTTTTGTTTTGTTTTTTGCCTATAACTATTTAACTGCTCTAAATAACTTTAAAGAGTGAACTTCAGAAAGTCTCACTTTCTTGTCATGTAAAGAAAAATGTAATCTTGACAAAATTTTATTTTAAAGAATTATCAATTTTTTTTTTAAAGTAGTATAGCAAGTAATACTGACATGCAATGCAATTTAGCATTTCTGACCCAGTTTTATCTTCCGTATTTTGGCTGTCATTGGCAACGGCTTCCCTTCAACATAAGCCCTAGGATAAGCAATTCAGAAAACAGAAGATATGTTTTTGCTTCCTAGAAAGAGATGCCTTGATTCTACTTCTCAGAAAGTGCAGGCTTGAGAAACCTTAAAGGTAACTTCAAGATTTTTGCTCCATTCTGTTTTATTGGTCATTCCTGTTGGACTTTTCCCCCTGCACTACTACCAAGCACATGCACACTTGGAACAACGGCCAAAAAGGTCTATCTAACCCCACTGTCTGAAGCTTGTATTGGCCAGTGCAGAAGAATAGGAAGAACAGAACAAACATACTGCAATGTTTCTCTAAAGATTTCTCCCAGCCTCAAACAGTTCTTAGCTGTGGAATTCTTGAGGCAGAAGAAATTATGGTTTTGGAAGTAGGAATTAGGTATTATCTGGCTTCTGGATAAAAAGAAAAGCAGGGGAAGATTAAACATAGTGATCTAGCACACCTTGTACTTGAGAGATCAAAGTGTTTTCAGCTATCAGTCACAATGATTTTTTGTTTGTTTCTACTAGTAAGGGCAAAATAAAAGAAAATTAGTATTGGAAGGACTAAACAAAAGGAAACTGGTATTGTTTCTGCTGTGCCAAAATTTCAAGTGAAATGAAGCACAAAACACACCAAAGAATCAACAAAGAAAAAGCTAGTTCTCAGAAAGGGAAGGTACTTCCATCTTTGCTTAGTTTAACAAGACTAAAATGACTTTTGCTTACTCCACTGACTTCAGACAAGGACAGCTGAAATCACTGCTTGGTTACAGATTCTTCTAACAGACGTAGCAGAAGGAGCTCTGGAGAAAACAAAGACTGGTGTTCTGCCCAAGGTCAAGTGACAGACTCAGATGGTTTTTTTCAGCACTGGCTTGTGATGTGATTATATAAAGCAATTGATGCCCCAGCACAGCTAAATATAGCTAGTGCGCTGTGCAGCAGAGCGGAAGAGTGCTTTTGTATTTTGACGTATGATTACTGTTCTATTAAGGCAAAAGAATTTTAAGAACTTTTAAGAAAATATTTGGCTTCTCTGGATAAGTAAAGATGACCTATCTATAAGGGCAGCAGAGGCAAGGTATTTTAATAGTTTGATCAGATCATCTCCAAATTTAGCATTACTTTGCTGCTTATTCGTTCACTTTTCCTTTTCACAAGTGTACATCCATGCTCCAAGTACAGATATCAGCAAGCTTTTCCCATGTTAATTGTTTGATTCTAAAAATGTTAATCCTAACAATAAAGTTAGTGACACGACTGGGAAAGCCCCCTTGGACTCTTCATTCTAAATCCTTGTCTGATCTGCACAAAAAGATACAACACAGAATTTTGCAGCTAGAAACACGTCAGCCTCAAGATGACACCCTCCAACTGGCCCAAAGTAGTGAGTGTTGCACAACAAATAAAATAAAAATACAACATTTTAGAGTTTAATGACTTTCACTGAATAAGTTTTATTTAACACTATAGAGAATATCATGCTGTTGCACACAACATTTTCTGACGAACAGAGGAAGGTAACTGAGTTCTGTGGATAACAACCTGTGTTTCAGTGCTCAGAATTTTACGTCCGTATTGTGCATTCTCTTACACATTGTATTCATTTTCACACCCTTGGGCAGCAGATGAGAGTACCAAAGTAGTTCCTGGTACAAGGAAGGCAGCTTTAAAATCTATCAGGGAACCTGCCATGATAGACTTGAGTGGAGGGAGGTTAGAGATTGTTAAAGGCTTGCATCACATTGACAAGTTTCTTTAGCTCATTTCTTTTCTTCTAAGATCCTTCACAATACAACTATTGCAATGTACGCAGCAGACATCTCTAAAGGAGTGCCAGAACGTAAGGATTTATTCAAGGAGAAATTGTAGTTTTGGACAAAGAGCTCAAGAAACAGGCCTGTCACTTGCTTATTTGGCAAAGCAAAATGAACACAGAAGAAGGATTTGGATCAGACTTTTACACAGTAGGTTAACTCATTGCAGCATCTCGCCAGTAGATGCCCCACTTACCTCAGGCTTCAGTTCACAAGCCTTTCCCTGCGTGGAGTTGATTTCTCAGCATCTATTATGGAATTGCTCAGTATAACTTAAGGCAGATTATTTCCTTCTGATTAACGATGAGCTGCTTTTTGCTGGCAAATCTGACATTACTTAGCCTGAACTAAGCAACGTATTTGCTGCACAATGTTTAGATTAATTTCTGAGGTAAGAAAACAAAACCATACAGCCATCCACATTCTGCATCAAAATAAGCTGATCAAAGTATCTCTTAAGTAGCCTACAAAAGTCAGCTGATCTACTGTTGCTTAAGAAAGCGTTGGTTAAGGTAAAACAAGAATATCCTTAATCCTCATCAATTATTTAAACTGAAACTATACAGGAAAAAAGGAATTTCCCTGTAGAATCACTCAAGTTTGAAGATGGTTAGCTGTGTCTACCCTCTAGCCACAATACAAGTGTTTGCACTGTGTGTGAACCTGGTGCTGGCTTCAGGTAAGCAGTCTTCCTTCCCCAAGCAGTACCCCATGGCAGCATTAAACAGCCCCTTGGTTTCTTATGGCTCCTTTCCAGTTTAGCGCTGCTCTGGGGTCACTCCGTATGTTGGAAATCCAAGGATCATCATGCGATTCTAAAAAATCCCAGACCAAGATAAACCATAGTGGTTCACTCATACTGCCTGTCAAAGTACACAGTGTTTTAGAAGTGTACATCCCTTATTACGTTATAAGCATTAGAACATCTAGTCACTGTAACTGTATACTGAGTTAAACACGTTCTCAGACTGACAGTTGATGTGCTTACTAAACTCAGGATAGAGCAAATATCTCCAAGCTCATATTGTAGTAATTGCTTAAATGTTAAAACACGACTGGATTATAAATGATAAGCTCTGTATGAACAGGATACTGCTGTAGATCCAAGGCAAGCATCATATCTCGTTGGTGCTGCTTATGACCATTCTGGTCCTGTTAACCCTCTTGCACTTTGAGTCCCCTCTTCCTACAGAAGCAGCTCACCTCTGCCGACTCCTCACTAGAAGCAAAGTCACCACAAGAAGAAGGGAAGCTTCTTTAAAAGAAAAAAACTCCCAAAATGGCCCTTTCCACTACACACAATACCAATGCTCAAACAGGGACTCCCTACCCATCTCAGGACAGAGGCCCTCAAGTTAGTGTTATTTTTTTTTGTTGGGGAGGGTTTGGATTTTTTTTTAAGAGAAAAAAAAAAAAGCTTCATTTGAGATCAGGATCGCTCTCACAAAACGGTAAGAGGGAGACAGAGCCATACATGCAGCTGTTCTTTCCAGACTGAAATACTAAAATCCTCTACCTCTACAGAAGTGTGTCATTTTGCAGCATGAAGCGCAGTTAAATGTATATCTAGTTTTGCCTTACTAATTGTGGGGTTTGCTTTCAAATAAATGACCCTAAGCCTTAGAAAATTTAGTAATACTTGCAGTACATTTCAAGGTCCTTGATGAAAAGGTTTGTAGTCCACATTGAAAGTGGCGCAAGGTAAGCGAAAGTACTAACAATTACAAAGCCACTCTCAATCTAGCCAGTTGGTTTGAGTTGAAGTGATGAACACTTAGATTAACATGTATTGTGTCCATCATGGGTCTCCATCTAAGCACAGCATTGGGTTCCCTTATCTACTTCTACCTATTTAAGACATGTCAAATAGGTATTCAAGGCAGAATTGATGATAATATATTTAACCATTGCTGATGTATCCATCACATACTTAAAGGCTTCATTTTAAGCTGCAAATCAACTGAAGATAAGAAATAGGAACAACTACAAGAAAGCTTTCATACATATGCTGTGGAAAAATTCGGTCTCCTCAGGGCTGCACACATGCCATAGAACATGCAAAAAATGTTCATTAAAAACCAAAATTTGCTTCTAGTGCTGCTCAACTCAATCCATATGCCTCCCAATTACCCAATTCTTAGTGCCGCTTCCATAACTGACACTCCCAATAACTTTAGCTACAAATTTTAATATAACCTCTTTTCCTGGGATAACTGACAGGTCTTTGTGGGCAGTAGCTGCCAAAGAAGTCATATTTAGAGAGCCTCCTATAATTCCTGGCTAATAGGACTAGCGCTGGTGCTCTGGAATATTTTCCTGTTGGTCATTTGGCCTGCTATGTTTGTAGCCCTGAATAAATCCTTTAAGTTTCTAGCCACCATCTGTAAAATTAATATTACTTGATACAGACTGGATCCACAGCTCAGTCGAAATTTTCCAACCTAAAAATGCCGAACAATTTCAGACCATGCCCATGTAAACTTACAGATTGTGCATGCTCTAGTCTGGAAGTGTTACATCACATCTTGATCTTTTCCTGCAGCTTGAATAAATAAAGGTTTTTTTTGGGTTGTTTTAATTCAAACGTCTGAGCAATGTATGAATAAAAAAAAAAAAAAAGGCAAACAATGTCCCATGTGAAACAAGCCAGATATGAGAAAAAAAACCCTAACTATTTAACTGAAGAAATATCACAAAATGTCTGGTTTAAGACTAATTGCCAGAAGCTGTTCACTGGTGAAACACAAAAATCTAGAACAGTAACAAGTAGCATAACAAACAGTAAAATTATTACTAAGAGACCTACATAATTCTGAAAAAAAAAAACTGAGGGAAACAAAGTCACATCATGCAGTACAGACTTTAGAGACTTGATTTTTCCTGAAAAGTAAGTTGCTAGATGCTCTTTATTTTCCAGTTCAGATGAGGACTCCATTGTGTGGAGTACTTCACAAGACGCAGACCCTGTTCCAAAGGTCCTTCAGCCTTAGAAAACTGCAAAGCATCTGTCTCAACCCTCAATTCAAAGCACCAAATTCAAAACGCCAAAGTGTTTTGGAACGCCACTTTAAATAGTCAGACAGGAAAGTGGGGTAGGTAGGCAACGGCTATTGCCTCTTCCCTCATTCCTGCTACTCACAAAGAAAGCTTAGATGTCTTAACATAAAACAAATGGCCTAAATAGGGAGGAGACAACAGCACTGCCATAGCTATGGGCATGACCGTCCCTGAGGCTCCCTTGGGAAGGGAGACATATTATGCACCTGGTGTGTGAAGAAGGGGGAGGGCAGCAATGGTTTTGAGTCACATTGAATAGCCCAGCTTCCTGCCCCCTAGTCATTTTGCGAGCATCTTTGAGTTTGCTCCAGCAAACTTTCACCCACATAAGCTCCTCTGGGAACACTAGCAAATACTGGATTAAGGGTTATATCTAAATTTGGATACAATTTATTCATTCTTTATTGCTGATAAATGACTGAATTCTCTGTAGTTCACATGGCCAGCTTCTGCATATTCCATGAGAAGTTTTCAGTACAATAAGCCAAAAAGAAAACATGCAACAGTTACTTACCAAAATGAATTTCAATAACAAAAAAAATCCTATGCAATAGTGGTTAAAGTAGCCAAATTCTAAAGAATTACATCAAGAATAAGATTTGACTACTTTTTTTTTTTTCAGTTGCTCTGTCTGGATTTAGAAACACCAGGTTACCCAAAGACTATCTCTCTTCAAAAGATCAGCTGAAAGAGGCTGAGGGTTAGTTTTTGAGATCTTTCAGCAGTCAGCCATCAGGACAGAATGGCTGACCTGCAGAGAAAGCTACAGGAGGTATGGATTTATATCATGTATTCTGACTGCACACATTTGGCTATGTATTACTAACAACAGATTAATGAAATAAAGCACGTACAGGACTTGTTAATTAAAACGAACACATAGTTCACATGCACCAACAGATTAATATTTGCCCTAAGGAACACGAAGGGAAGCAGAACAGACAACAGGTGCCAGACAGCTCTCAGACTTATAAAACAAAACAATTCCTGTGGCTATACTTACAGACTTGGTTAGTGCCCAACTTCTGCCCCTCTTTTTCTTGTTAAAAGTGAAAAAGCAGCAACATTGCTTTGTACCATTTCTTTGGGTGCTGACAGGAAGAAAGCCCACAGCAGGAACCAGAGCCTCTGGCACCTTGCATGCCAGCCTCCCTTGCCCTGGACCCCTGCACCCACAGAATCACCCTCCTGCTCCAGAGCAAGGCAGGCTCATCCCACATGCTACTGCTCGTGCAAGTGCCCAGACAAGAAGGGCCCAAATGAGACCTCATGCTCAGAAAGCATCTCCTTTGTCATCCAGCCTCCTGATCATCTCTTCCACCTGCCCCTATAAGGTGGAAACAGCCATCAATGAAAAAAAGCCACGGCAGTGCTTTTTTTGTGTGCTTTTTGTGTGCTGGTGGGTGGGGGCTGCTGCTCCTTGTACTACTTAATTTCCTGCTCAGGTCCCTATTCCCTGATTGCTTCTATTTTTTTTTTTTTTGTTGTTGTTTTTGCTTGCACTGATTGAATTCATCCACTTGCCTGTCAGTCAGAAGAAAGGTGCTTTTTGTTTTCCCTTGGTCAAGGAGTTTTCCAGCAGGTGCGTGTTGTTTAGGAGCAGGAGACATTCCAACCTGACCCAGCTACTGCAGCTGGTAACTTTCATGACTTACAGATATTTTCAAGTACAGTGAGTAAATGAAACAATTCTGATAAATGCAACCCAAAGTTCATATCTGTGTTACTGTTACAAGTACAAGGGAAAAGGAATTGTTTTCAACAAATAAAATTTAACAATTTTAACTCTTTACCATTAGTCCATCCAGTTTATCCACATGCTCATGTTTAAAGATTGTGCAGTATTTTGAAGATGGTAGAACTGTAGAACAGAACAGAAGCATCAGACTTAGGGGCTTCTGGCACACTCCAGGTATTAGCAACAGCCTGGAAATAACAATATTGATTTTTCTTTCTTTGCAAGTATTTTCAATCCTGTCTCCAATTCAGAGACACTTTTGGTAACACTTAATAGAACTTTTTCTGTGTATTCACCAGAGAGCTGTAGTCAAAACTAACACAAGGCACAGAAACAGATGTGTAAAATGGACTGCCCTGCATTGGGAATGATATTGTTGGTCAGTAGAAACTGGAAACTCCTAGTAGAAAAGTGAGCACTCTACAACAGAAGCCCCTCCTGAAGTGCTGACAAGCTCTTACAAAAAAAATAGTTCCATTAACAGACCAGATAAATGCATCATGGTAATACCCTAATATAACACTGTCCTGCAGCAATGTTGCAGTTGCCACAAGTCTCCAGGTTCACGGGGGCAATAAAATCAGCCACTGTGCAAGCGGAAATGATACAAAATTTATTCTTTAATAAACTATCAGTGAAATGAAATGCAATGTGATGTCTTCAACACAATCATCTCTTAAAATTGGATCTGCTTTGTAACAGGTTGTAGTTGCTTCTAGGACACTTTTCTTCTAAGAGCTTCCTGCAAAGGTAGTTATGGGAATACTGCTTGCTGCTTAGGAAAAATTTAACTCCTTTATCTTGAATTGGGGTTGTTATATAACACTGTTGTTACATAATCCATACCAAAAAAGTCACCAAAGATCAATGGCATTTTAACTATTTCTTACGTAGATACCGGAATATTTTACGTTCACTTAAAACAGCAGGTTCTGTTACATCCTCTTACACATGACAGCTGTTACAATGCAAAATACCAACACATCCATCAGAGGCAAAACATCCGTCTGTGTATTCCTGAAGTAAAATGTAATGGATCACATAATGTATGGCTTTAAAGTAACATGAATATTGCCAACCACAAACATTAAACCGAGGTCTGAAGTCCAAAGCAGGGTTAGAAACAGTCAAAAAGGGAAAGGCTTGATTTTCTTGGGCGTGGTGGGGGCAGGCAAGGGTAAGATGAGAATTCAGCACTTAGTAAAAACACAGACAATGAACCAAAAAGATAGACAGGGTCTCTCGACAGGTATGCAGCATGGTTTGAGGACCAGTTCCCCAGGAAATACAGCTCAAGTGAAAACTGAGGTCGAACTTCTCACAAAGGTAGAGATCTGGTCGTTAAACCAGCACTTTTGTCCAGATAGCCTCTCTTTCAGCCTCTCTTTTCAGGCTTATAAAATGAGCAATGGAAATTAATATATCTAATTCTGTACTTTGATAGACCATTATGTGTTGCAGGAAGCAACTGCTTTAACAAATAAATATTTTCCTGCATAACTAAATTGATCTTTCTTTTCTTCCAGTGACCAAAGCAAAGCAGCAGTTATTTCCATGGTGTTCCTCAGGAGGAGAACTGAGTATCTCAGGAAAGGAAGTTTTTCCAACAGCTGCTGACTTTAGATTTTGCAGTCTGTATGCCACTCTTGCTACTCTACGCGAGAGCGTACAGTAGACGGACGGGTGCTCAGTCAAAGGCTCCTGTTTGGTCAGTGATTAATTCCTCATCTTTTAAGCAGGAGTACCTCTGGCACAGCCGAAAGCTAACTGTTTGCCAGTCAGGAGAAAGCCAACAACTACCAAGGTGACCCTGTGCTTCTTCCCTAACAAATTCCTGCAAGATCCTGCTCCCTCCAACCAAAAGCGAGCCTCCAGCACCTAAGGTAAGCCCCTTGCCTCCAGGCTGATGGTCAGCTGCTTCTCTGTACACTTTTGCCAGGGTGGTGACAGCAGGGGAGGTTGACACGACCCCTGTCCGGCAAAGAGCCTGCCTGCGAGCTTTCCCGGCTGGCAGCGGAGTCTCTACCCTGTGACTGCAGATCAGACTTCTGGGTCTCTAAGAGAAATAGAATCATAGAATCATAGAATCATAGAATGGTTAGAGTTGGAAGGGACCTTCAAAGGTCATCTAGTCCAACCCCCCTGCAAGAAGCAGGGACCTCCCTGACTAGATCAGGTTGCTCAGAGCCTCATCCAGCCTGGCCTTGAACGTTTCCAGGGATGGGGCATCCACCAACTCTCTGGGCAACCTGTTCCAGTGCTCTACAACTCTCATTGTAAAAAATT
>WHYT01017434.1:479474-533547 GCA_009806455.1 Tetrax tetrax
AAATGAGACCTCATGCTCAGAAAGCATCTCCTTTGTCATCCAGCCTCCTGATCATCTCTTCCACCTGCCCCTATAAGGTGGAAACAGCCATCAATGAAAAAAAGCCACGGCAGTGCTTTTTTTGTGGGCTTTTTGTGTGCTGGTGGGTGGGGGCTGCTGCTCCTTGTACTACTTAATTTCCTGCTCAGGTCCCTATTCCCTGATTGCTTCTATTTTTTTTTGTTGTTGTTGTTGTTTTTGCTTGCACTGATTGAATTCATCCACTTGCCTGTCAGTCAGAAGAAAGCTGCTTTTTGTTTTCCCTTGGTCAAGGAGTTTTCCAGCAGGTGCGTGTTGTTTAGGAGCAGGAGATATTCCAACCTGACCCAGCTACTGCAGCTGGTAACTTTCATGACTTACAGATATTTTCAAGTACAGTGAGTAAATGAAACAATTCTGATAAATGCAACCCAAAGTTCATATCTGTGTTACTGTTACAAGTACAAGGGAAAAGGAATTGTTTTCAACAAATTAAATTTAACAATTTTAGCTCTTTACTATTAGTCCATCCAGTTTATCCACATGCTCATGATTAAAGATTGTGCAGTATTTTGAAGATGGTAGAACTGTAGAACAGAACAGAAGCATCAGACTTAGGGGCTTCTGGCACACTCCAGGTATTAGTAACAGCCTGGAAATAACAATATTGATTTTTCTTTCTTTGCAAGTATTTTCAATCCTGTCTCCAATTCAGAGACACTTTTGGTAACACTTAATAGAACTTTTTCTGTGTATTCACCAGAGAGCTGTAGTCAAAACTAACACAAGGCACAGAAACAGATGTGTAAAATGGACTGCCCTGCGTTGGGAATGATATTGTTGGTCAGTAGAAACTGGAAACTCCTAGTAGAAAAGCGAGCACTCTACAACAGAAGCCCCTCCTGAAGTGCTGACAAGCTCTTACAAAAAAAAATAGTTCCATTAACAGACCAGATAAATGCATCATGGTAATACCCTAATATAACACTGTCCTGCAGCGATGTTGCAGTTGCCACAAGTCTCCAGGTTCACGGGGGCAATAAAATAGCCACTGTGCAAGCGGAAATGATACAAAATTTATTCTTTAATAAACTATCAGTGAAATAAAATGCAATGTGATGTCTTCAACACAATCATCTCTTAAAATTGGATCTGTTTTGTTGACACGACCCCTGTCCGGCAAAGAGCCTGCCTGCGAGCTTCCCCGGCTGGCAGCGGAGTCTCTACCCTGTGACTGCAGATCAGACTTCTGGGTCTCTAAGAGAAATATCTGCAGTCTTAGAAGTTATCTCCAGCCATCATCCATCTGTGGAAGTTAATTATCCCTACGGTCTGTGTGTTTAATCCAGAATTTATTCACTGGCTTCAATTAGAGTTTTGCCTGGGTATTAGTTGCAAGCTCTTACATCCCGTAACACGGCTCACAGGACTGCGGTCCCTGCTCCTGGTAGAGGTGACAGCCCAAGACAAAGGCAAGCAGCCGGAAGGACTGTTGATGTCTTTTTTGCTGGGGTCGGGGCAAAGCAGGCCCTACTGTCACTTTTTCACAATGTTTTACAGCATGTGATACTTCCCCTTTAACCAGTTTTGAGTTGCTGCTCAAGAGAAATTACTCTTCCCACTAAAAATTAACAAATATCAAAAGAGAAGCCCTGACTAGTTGAGCAAATGTCTTATCAAAATGTTTCTGACAATGTTGTGGTGCTTCAGCTGATGGCAGTCACTGCCAGGCCGAGCGCGGATCCAGCAGAGCCAGCACAGGTCCGGAGCAGCCACAGGTCCTGGCTTTGGGAAAAAAAGTCTCCTACCTTTTGCAAGACTAATGCAAGTTTAGCAACCCATCTCATTGCCTCCCTTCTAAGCTTCAACTGAGAAAAGGTAGGGTATCCTTTTCTAAAGTCTGTTCCTCTATCCTCTTTTGGTACGATTTTACAAAGCAAGTTGAAATTGTTTTTCAGATGGAGAGTATTTCACCCAGGTGGTATTACAGTAGGACATGCAGGGACCTCTCAGACAGGATCATACGCAAAGCAACCACTACAGCTTTATCCTGTCAGCCTTGCAGAGCTTTCAAAACCTGACACAACAGTCTTAAATGACACCCTTTTTGTGTTCATCAGGACTGATGTAACATTCTACGTCGATTGCCTGGTAGCAACGAAGGGAGAAAACACTAGCACCGTGCAGCATTTAATTAGAAAATATGACATATTCTGACACAGAACAGGCTCTTCCATTAGACAAGAAGGAACACAAAAACTGGGGACTGGCAGCTGTGCCAGTGAAGAGCTACCCAGTCGGATTTATTGGTTGGCTGCTGTGCGATCTCCCATGTTGCAGCAGCTCTTCATTTTACAGGTTCTTTCTGAAAAATTTATTGGAGTTTTTAGCCTGTTCAGACCAGAAATGAAGAAATCGTAATGAAAAAAGGAATTGGTGGCTTTTTAAAGTGTTGAGTTCACTTTGCCTCTTTTTGATAGGCTATGGCACTCAGTCAGAGAGTAATGTTTCCTACTGCTACAGTGCTGTGTTGTCAGGAAAAATGTGGTCCAAAGGTAAGGAAGTATCATAGTTAAAATGTGACGTATCTGGGACTGCAAGAGGCAATGGAGATTGTCTCCAGCTGTAGGGCCGTGTTTTCCAACTGAAAATACAAGTCAACGTTTACCCACAGATACCACAGCAGGAAAATGAATCATGCCCAGTAATAAGAGTAAGCAAAAAACCTTTCCTGGGACAAGTATTTCATAGATATATGTTGACTTTTTCTTGGCACCTTCATGATAAACACCAGTTAATTACAGCTTAAGAAAATACTGACATTTCAGTTTAACAATGTAAGTACACCAAACCTTAAATTGACACAGTATGAACAGCAGATGAGAAAACAATGTTTACTTGCAATCTGAGATAGATTTTGATCATTCTGGTTGGAGCTCAGGTGTTCCCCTCCTGACCCTAGCTGTACCCTTCCCTGCCAATAATTGTGCGCCTAAGATTGCTCACACATTTTATGTTAGAGCTAAAAGGACTGCAGAGACAGGGACAAGACAGTAATTACTCAGACTCTGCACAGTGCCTTCCCCAGGATTACCGCAGCATTACTGTACTTGTTCTACAGGCCTCATGAATATTGTCTTTTTCCCTGGACACAGGCCCAAGCAGCAAGGAAAGACAGGTGGCCTGCACAGAAGTTAAAGTGTGTGCTGTGTAAATATGTGTGTATATATATGCATGTATTTATAAAACCTGAGGGGTAGGATGATGTGGGAAAGGAAAGCCTTATGAAAAGGCATACATCTTCACTTTGTGGGCAAGTTTCTTATCTTCTGTATCGTTACATAATTGCCCACAAACACACTTATGATGTGACAGAAGGGAAGGCTTTGGTTTCTTGTACAGGCTGCTAAATCTCTGAATGATCCATTGTCCTGTGGAAAAAGGATACTTACTTTTCAACCTTCTAATACAAGTTTTTTGAAAATCAGATTGTTTCTGAAGACTTTGCATATGAAAATTGCTATTTATTAAGTCGACTTGCACAAAATACCTGAAAATAACAAGACATAAGCTGCTTTCTCTTCTTTTCAAGAATGTTACACACAGTGTTTAGGACTTGTAAGAAATAGATGTGCATTTCCTCACACTTAGTACATTGCATATTTCAGTGAGATTTATGAAGGTGGTTTGATTTTTCACACAGTTCATTACAACATTATGCTCATATTGACATAGGGACTGAAGTCAGCAATACTGGAATCAAACAGAGTTTTATTTTTCATCTGAAAACTATGGTCATATAGTTTTTGTGTGTTTTTTTTTGTTTGTTTTTTATTTTTAAACAGAGGCTCAAGGACTACTGACATAATTGGTCTCCAGTTCAGGATTATGATTAACACCAGCTACGAACTGTGAACACTTGCAGTCTTTCGTCTGCACTTAGCTAAGTTCTGTCATTTTAATCACAAGTCAGTTGTCTGAGCACTAGACAGGATACCACACTTATCAACGTGTAAAATCAATTTTGGAAGGCTAGATTGACCCTGAGATCTTGCAATATAAATAAGCACAAATGCTGCATGCCAGAGGTGTCCAGCATACAAACAGATAAAAACAAATGTGCATTGGCTGACTGACATAGACCTTCATCACACAAAATTGCTTCCCTTGAAAGTACAATTGTACTGTAGTATGAAATTCGTACTAGATGCTTTCTATATATGGAATTCCTCATAACCACCTCTGCAAAAAAAAACCAATAACAAACGCAATATCAATCTGACTGCTGGATATGTGGAATAGTCTGGAACAAAACCTTTATAACAGAGCTTCATCCCAGAATAATAATCACAAAACTGTTCTTACATTCCCTGGTTGTTATCTCCAAAAAGGCACCTTGGCAGAAAGTCTCATCGACCATTATGATGAAAATGAGTATTAGCCTTTTCCTGCTAATAACAAACAAAGAGTGAATTGGTGGAGACAGCATGTATTGTTGCAGTTTTTCCACAACGGTCACCCAAAGCCAGACAGAAGTCAGAAGAACGATAGGGGGGAAAAAAAAGTGCCTTGTATGTGCCGCTATAGAAGTACTTTTTTTTTTACTTTACAGTTAGACTAGCATGGCTCTGTTTACTGGCGTATTACTGGCTCCCTCGTCATTGTCAGCTAGGTGCATGAAACAACAACAGTTTCAGACTCTCCTTCAGGAAAGAAAGGATCATGTTAATTGAAAAATAGTAACATGGACCCTCTGTGTGTCCCTGGCACTCAAATAAAACAGGATTGTAAGTCCAGTAACATCCCTTTACTTGGAGAGGATAAGCCAACACAGTGACTGACAGAATGCATTTAACAGAGTCCATAAGCTCCTATTTGTACCACTATGCTGTACCACCACTCTCCTAAAAGAAAATGGAGTTCTGCTTGTGCAGCTTATTGTTTGGTCTGTTCCCATGTGTAACTTTTCAGAAACGTATATGGAGTTAAAAACAGCAGTATTCCACCTGTGCCCTTTCCATTTATTGAAGTTTCAACATAGTTTTCAAGCTATTCTTATTTATAAAGCCTTTCCAGTTCTCTAACCACAGTAGTACAACATTTTAATTTCTTTTTGTAAGTAAAAAATACAAGAATAACTGTTGTAATAATATTGTAAATAGATATTCAAATCAGTGTCTCATTCATTGTTTATCATTCTGGCTTTTCACCCAAAATTATCAAACGTGAAATTATGTTCCCAGAGTTTGTTCCCACTGCAGACTAGATTTAAAGTTTTTAACTTACGGCATACAAACATAGATAAAAATTGACTGCATAAGGCTCATAACTTGTAACATCCCAAGAGAACCTGTGAGAAGTGTATTAGTGATTATAAAATAAATATAGTATTACTATGCTAGAATTGATAATATTTTTTTCTTAAAAAGTAAACACACATATTTGCCTACCCATATAAATTTTTTAAAAAGTAAGTTTTAGTAGAATTCCACATGGGGAAGGCCAATTAAAAGATCAGCATCTAAAAATAAGACTCATATTATTAAATGGCCCCATTGATTGTGGAAGTTTTTATAAAGACTTCTAAAGATGATTGACATTCTGCGCTTAATATGCTTGCTTCAAAACGTACTGAATCCATTGACAGTCCTTCTGCTGTTTTTCAAACTCTGTATTAGGAAAAAAAAAGGGAGTATATTATCCAAGAAACACTAACAACAATCAGATTACTCGGCCTTGCATTATAGAAGCCAACTGCAGTGCCACCTTTAAGACAGCAGTAGAGTAGCAGAGTCCCCTGCATGACCACAGCATTAGTTAATATCACAGAAACCCAAATTCTTTTGCACATCTAAATTCAAAGGAAAGCATATGATCCAGAAGATTACAACCAGCTAAGGATGCTACAATTTGCAATTTTGTTGCTGCTTTCCCCTTTCTTCTCCTTTTTTAACTTCTTTTTTTACAAAAGATACTAAAATAAAACAGATACATTTGTAAACACCTTAGAAATAGACTTTGGTAAATAATCTGCCTCATAGCTTCTATTGAAAAAGTAAATCACTATAGTTAAATAAAAGAGGAAACAGAGCACACATAAAAGAAGTAAATACCTACAGAAGTTTTTAACTGTTACCTGCGAGTAATAGTTAACCAAAGTACAATTTTAGTAGCTGAACGCAGCATTTAAGTGAAGACCAGTTTTATTAATAAATGTGGTTAAGTGCCTAAACTGTACTGGTATCCTTGATATAAAAAGCTCTTATATGAACACAGTATATGAGCTATTATTCCAATACTTTAAGAAATTGGTTATGTTACAGAATAGCTTAACAGGAGCTTTAATAACTTGAAATGATTAAAGAAGGTAAAATATAAACTCAGAGCATTATTTGAGTTTTCTGCCATGCCATCTTCCATTACCTTGAAGCGCAGTATAGGAACTTCAGTTACTTCACATCCATTTGCATGAATTACGGCAATGCATAACCACAGCTGTCACAAATCCCCCGTGTTTATGAGCCACCACTAAAGTTTTGGTAAGCTTGATCAACTTCAAGTGCAAATTGCTCTTGCATATCTATTACAGCAAGGGCAATCTCTCATGGAGTGCTGGGATGCATTGTTGTCCAACAGTGAGATGACGGAAAGGAGTGTATGTGGCTTCTTCTCTTCATTTCCCATTCCTAAAGCTTTGCTTGGCAATGTACGTCCTGCTCAAAGTGGACGGCTAATAATTTTTGATTGTTAAATACTGCCCAAGAGTGTCAAAGGAATGTATGCATTTTTGTGACCTTGTCTCCTATTTTGGAGCATTAATCTACACACTTTGAACACTACTTTAATCTGAGCATGTGATCCATTAACCTGAATGTGGGAGACTCTTGGACATTTAGCCAACATTGGAACAATAACTCGATAAATTAGTTAAACTTGGACTTCAAATTATGGAATGGAGAACGTACTTTCTCGTATCAAACAATGAAATACAGCTTTCACCAAAAAGAAAATGCCAAAATTTCTGTAAGTCAGTGGAAAAAATAATTTATTGCAATTTCTTTTGCACATTAACATGAAACATTTATACATATATATTCTGTGCTGATAAGGTATACTAGATATAGACAATTTTTATACACAAAGTAATTGCACTATCCTATTTTATAATGCAAATATTCAGAAATTATCACTCAGATAAGAACGGATATTATTCACATAAAAATGCACTGTATGCTGAAGTTACGGAAGGTCTATGTATCTGAAACCTTGTCCACTTTTACTAACTGTTATCAGCTGATAAAATACACTATGTCCCCTTACAAACTTTACATCCCTCAATTATCCCATGATGCTTGGAATATTATCAGGTCCTCCCGAGGAATAAGATAAGATCATTTCTGAAAATTAGAGAGATCAAACCAAAAGGCAATCATGACACCCATGTCCCGGCAGCATGCCTTTCGATTCTGGGAGCTCCATCAGAAAAGAATCAAAGCACTACAGGTCATCTAAAATTGTCCATCAATCAATCAGTTATTAACATGACAATTTAATGTAGTTAATACAAATCAATGAGAAATACATTGCAAGTGAATAGTATTTCAGTAGAAGTACATTGGCACATGCTTCAAATGGCAGTATCAAACAACTGCCCCCTCTCAATATAGAAAATGTTTATTTAGTATCTACAAAGGGAAAATGCAGGATGGTATCAAAAGAGGGACTTTTTTTCTAACCAGGAGTTTACAGTGCATCACGTGTTATTCTAAAATGAATGGGAAGCATGGTAATAGCAGAACTAAATCTGACAAACAACATTTATATAATAATTTTCATAATGCTGCTTTAGGTATCATTTTTCAAAATAGTTCTTTAGGTTCACTGTTCAGCCCAACAACTGAAATACCTATCTTTCCAGAAATGTCACTGATTCACATAACCACTGTATGTCAGAGATGAAGATGAAGACGTGAAGCAGTAGATTGAAGTGGTTAGTTGTGGCGTGCACACTATAAAATTTTGTTCAGTATTATCTGGTGGTAGGAAGGTCCACATGACTGACGTGCAAAAATGCATATCAAAAAAAAGGAAAGCTTGAAATACATGCTCATAGCAGAGATATAACAATACCAAACATTAAGGAAAAAAAAATAGCAAGTGAGCTTGGAGAAAAATGGTGAGTATGGTTTCAGGAGCAGGGCAAAAGACAATGGTACTGCACATGGCAATGGGAGATATGACGTGAAATAACATCCATAACTCAACCTTACTGCCTGGCACCCTATTGGAGACAGTATTGCACCCTATCCAGCGTCCTCGTCCTCTTCCCTCAGCTCAGAAAGTATCTTGCTTTGTCTCCTTGAATGCATGCAAGTAGAATTTGAAAAATAAGGGATTTTCTTAGAAGCAACAACATGGTAGGTCAGTGCAGTGACAAAATACATTTTACAACTTGCAACCAATATCAGTAAATAATAAAAATAATAAAACACAGTATAGGTAACATATTTTTTTCATATGTGCTGTATGTAGGAATGTAAGAATTCCTACATTTCCTAACAAACTACCAGCTCTTTAACTTGTTCCCATCAGTAACATGGGGACAGGGCAGAAGACAAAGCTATTTGAAAGTGAGGAATGATGGAAATTGCAGTTAGACATCTGAGGTTCTCTGCAAGCTTTATTTTTTGCAACAAATCTGTTTCTCAGATTCATATTTTAACAGAGATTCTCAGCTGCAGCTGGATCTCTGTTAAAATAGTAATGATAGTAATAATTAATCTTATAATATGCAAACAAGCAAATGAAAAATGTGTAATTGGTCACAGTTGTTTTTGTTCCATGTATATTTCTGATGCAATTCTATTTTTTGTTGTAATGATATCATGGAAGAGATATTTTAAGTGGAAAAAAGTAAAGGAGCAGCACTCCAAACCAACACCGATTCTTGCAAATCAGGTCTTTCTCAGAAGTAACTACTGCTCATGATGACTGATTAGAGATGCCAACTTAGGAACCAAGTTTGAGCTATGCTGAGCTGCTCCAAGCCTATCATTTTCTACAGGCCTAGCAGACAGATAGCATATTTTAAGCCTTGGCTTCACATCTCTATGCCAGCTGTAAGTATTTTGTCCTCTTTCTTCACCATATATAGATTACTGGGCTTCAGGGTAAAATATTATGCTGATAGATTTGAAAACGATGAGCTAATCACTCTCTAAGAGATATAATGAAAAAAAAGAACATATCACTAATGTGAATCTATCTTTCATTTAAAGATATTGGAGGTAGAAAACTTCACAGTAAAAGAATAATCAGCAGAAATGTGATTCTGGATGATTTAAGAAATATTTTCAGGTTTACTTCTATAAGCCACTTCTTGCAATATTCTGGAGTGACCTTTCAGAAAATTTGTCATGTAGTTTCTCAATATATGTTAACATGCCATCTTTATTGTTGTGAACAGTCCCCCTTAAATTATTGGCACTGCACATGATAAATACAAAGGCATGTTTATATGTTTGAAAGGTCAGAGAGAATAAGATTCTGAGAAGAAAACCAAGATGACACCCTTGCCCAAAGCAAAGCGATTACTCTAAGGCAATCAAACATAAAAAGTTGCTTATCTGATTTCTGCTTTTGAATTACAGCTATTACGTACAGCTTATAAAGTGCCAGAAATAACATGAAGAGTACCTTCACAAGACAAAGAGAAACTGCAAACAGTTAAGAAAATCATAAAGAAGTAAAACTCAGTGCATCTTTTTGTGTATGGACAGATGAAATTGTGCAGGGAGTGAAAAAGAATTAAAATATTAGAGGATTATATTCTTTGACTTTTCAAAATCACCTCTGACCAAATGATTATCAGTTCCAATCACCACATGAATGTTATCTTTCTAGTCTCCTATTTTCCCAAACTTACTACAATTAAGAAGAGATACCTGTGATGGAAGAAGTCCTTCTATCTATAAGAATTACATGTATATCTGAATTTCAGAATTAACAAAAAATAACGAAAATTAAAGAGATTTTTTGAATGTGCTTAAACTGTGAGTCTTGAGTGCTCCTGAAAATCAGGCTGACAGTATTTTTCTGTCAGGTTTATTCCTTCCCTCATGTCCCCCTCTACAAAGCTCAACTACTAGATAATAGTATCAGCAAGTACCTCTCAGGACTGCTGCGAGGATTAACAAAACCAACTGTTGTACAAAATTTTTAAAAGAAAATTGCAATATTTAAAATTTGAAACTGTTTGAACCCTATATTCATATTAAACACATTTGAGGCTGAAATAAGGAAAATACCCACTTGACTCAGTACCCCTCTGAAATTTTACACTTAAAACTACAGTGTGCCCTGCTACATATAAAAGGACATGATTTATAATGCAGAAAAAGTGAAAGGTGTTTAATTAAATTATATTTTAAATACAACTATAGATGAATGGTAGCCATGTGAAATTATAGTTAATCTCAATATAGAATAAAAAAAAAGGAAAAGTATTATCTAAAGTGGCACCCAGAATATTATTTTAAGTAATAGATACTAAAATACAAACTTCAGTAGAGTTAACGTACAGGCTCTCACCTGAAGTTTAATACTGGGGGTTAATACTGGGAGTTGTTATTGAAAAGTCAGTATTCATATACTTAGCTACCAGTGGTAATACATCTGGATTAGACCTTCTAAAAATCCCAAACAGTTTAACAGCCTAATTTTCATTTTCAGAAGCACATGAGTGTTCAGACACGTAATTAATTTCCTGTGGCTTACAATAATTATTTCAGCCAAGGTAACTGACGACTTCCATTATTTTAGTCAAGTGTATTTTTAAGACTAAATACATCAGCTTAAAAGCCTCTCTTTTTGTATTACTTCAGGACAAAATTCAAGCTATGTAAATTCTTTTTACTCTTTTTTTCTCCCTGTTGGCAATAGGTGGAATGTATGCATCTGCTCAGCTATGGCAAATTAGCTGGCATGCTGTAACCTGATTAAGTGTTCAAGTTTGCAGCACACTTATGAGTCTAAATCTCATTGGCTTTTAATGAGATTTTAGTTAATACATACCCAGACTTCTGAAATTGAGGCATCAACTTAAAGACCACTCAGTGCTTGAAGAGCTTTATCCTACATCTTTTTGAGAATAGGATTTAGACTTTTATGTCATTTAGAATAAATAGTTTTCACCTTGTGTATTTCTATAATGCAATAGTCTCTGAACAAGCAGATCCATTTGGGGTTAACAGACCCCCACACACATCAGGTGTGAACCTGCCTGCAAGTAGTTGTTGGACTTGCCTAAATATTTGAAGGCACATTTGTTCACTCACTCTAAGAAAGCAAATGGTGAATTTTGAAATGCTGATAACCAGACATGTCAGCAAAACAAAAATGGACATGATATTGCAAAATCTAGTACAGTGGAGAAATCTGTAAGGAGAGGGAAATATAAATATTTAAACACTTGGCGTTCCCTCATGGACTTTTAAAATACAAAAGTGTTCTTTCAGGGACTGCACAAACTGCAAAGTCAAATAATCAAGGACTTCAATGTGCTGTCAAGATAGTAAATGCATTAATGAAACAGTGTTGTACAAAACTCTTCATTTTTTCTAGGGAATATTTAGTTTTGCAAATGCAAATGGATCTTAGTGGTTTAGATTAAATTTGTCATGTTTATGCCTTGTTAAAAAAAAAAAAAATTACACTCTGGTTAGTCATACCTCTGTCTCTGTACTCTTTCTGGACAAAAACCAAACCTGCATTGGTTCTTTTTTACCCTTCATAGAAACTGGACCCCTGTACTCCAGGTGGAACTGAGGATCTGAATTTTCTGGTGTCATAAGACACCTGAAATTGAAAGAGAAAACATGTAAATGTATGTACTATGCATGCATGCCACACATTATAGAAAATATTAAACATGCTACAGATATGTGAGCAAATTAACAAGAGTAAAATCTATTTCTAGATCATTCTTATAGTATATCATACTGCAGTATGCCATACAGTTTCAGGAGAACCGTGTTGGCTGATGAGAAGCTCAACATGAGCCAGCAATGCGTGCTTGCAGCCCAAAATGCCAACTGTATCCTGGGCTGCAGCTCAAGGGAGGTGATTCTTCCCCTCTACTCTGCTCTCAAGAGATCCCACCCGGAGTACTGCATTCAGGTCTGGAGCCTCCAAAATAAGAAGGACATGGACTTGTCAGAGCAAGTCCAGAGGACGGCAACAAAAATGATGAGAGGGCTGGAGCACCTCTCCTGTGAGGACGGGCTGAGAGAGTTGGGGCTGTTCAGCCTGGAGAAGAAAAGGCTCTGGAGAGGTGTTACAGCAGCCTTCTCGTCCCTAAAGGGAGCCTATAAGAAAGCTAGAGAGGGACTTTTTCAAGGGCATGTAGTGAGTTATAGGACAAGGGGTAGTGGCTTCAAACTGAAATAAGGTAGGTTTAGATTAGATATAAGGAAGAAATTCTTCACTATGAAGGTGGTGAGGCACCGGAACAGGTCGCCTAGAGAAGTTGTGGATGCCCCATCCCTAGAAGTGTTCAAGGCCAGGTTGGATGGGCCTTTGAGTGACCCAGTCTAGTGCAAGGTGTCTCTGCCCAGGACAGGGAGATTGGAACTAGATGATCTTTAAGGTCCTTTCCAACCCAAACCATTCTATGATTCTACGGTAACTCATGTACTTAAATAATGTGTTGCCAGAGTGCTGTTACATTCAACGCCAAAGACACTTTGATGTTATGCTGATAAAGTGATTTCTTTTAAGATGACAACACTAATAAAAATACTGCATCACTCACCTGTAAGTATATTCAGAGACATTGATCTTTCCCTTTTCTCCAGTAGTTTCTGTTCTGCTTGTTAGATTGACAGTATTTCCAAAGAGACAGTAACGTGGCATCCTTTGGCCTATGACACCTGTGACTACCTCACCAGTATGGATTCCTATTGTTATCTTTGGAGAGAAAAAAATAAAGTTTGAACATTCAAAATCAATGTAACTAATCTGATGCTTCTGACTAAATACAAGTATTATGCAATTTCTATCTGTTAGAGTTTATTTTTTCATTGTGCCACTCCTGCTTCTTCAAAACCCTGAGTTTCATGTTTTGTGTCACTTTTTTATTGTAGTGCTGTGTCATGGCTCTGCCTCTCACAGGAAAGAACAAACTCCACATTTTTCCAGCATGCACCATGCCATACTGCTATTATGTACTGTGAAATTAAGAAGACTGGAAATAGAGGCATACTCTGCAGGTCTGTATTTAATGAGTGCTCAGAAGATGCATAAATGGATGATGTGGGTCATCTGCTGGTTTCCTCTGCTTCTCAGAGGAAACATCATGGTATTCTGCACTTAAAAGCTCAAGAAATAGGACAGGAGTTTGGAGAAGCTCATTCTTATAGCACATTGCAGTTATTGTAAAGCCCCAAATCAAACCTTCTTTGCCCAGTGACAAAGTGAAGTACACAGATCTAAACTAGGTGTTAGACCAATAACATTAATGTAAATAGAAATATGCATCATACTTATTACTTATTTTGGTCTCACAACTTTCTGATGAGGACAGGTCAATGCAGCATTCCCAGTTCTGTATTAAAGCCACAACATCTTCATAAAATCCCACAATGAGTGAACTTCTACTAACGTACATTGTTGTCAGTAATCATTGCCTATGGAACTGTACTTTTCTTTTTAATGCAGTATTTTCTCATGCTGATTTGAGGATCTGAAGCATGATCAAAAATACCAGTGAGGGATTATTCTTCTTCTGTTCATTGAGATGAAGAAGACTCAATGAATTGTACTTGATGCGCAATGGGAATTTATTGATTGGATTGAAATGATTGGAAAATAGACACAAATGACGCAGATCTAATTTAGTTCTTTAAAAGGTTAAGCACAATAATTAGATTTTAAGGTCTGGGAACTGCACATGTCACATCTCCATGTGACTCTTCATATTTTTTGTTGATATCAGTCTCAAAATCTAACAGTAACATAGCTTACATCGACTGGGACTTGAGCATGATCATATTCCAAAGCATTATCATAATATCAAAGAACAGGCTCTTCATTCAAGCCCACACATTTACTAACCTGTACAGGCTCACCATCCACTTGAACTTGGCCTGCTATTTCCATCATATCCAATGCCAGGTGGCAGATAGATCGTGCATGATGAATGCAAGGCTCTGGTAGACCACTCACTGTCATATACTTGTCCCCAACTGTTTCCACCTATAAAGACAGATATTTTTAAACTAGTTTATTATCATGGGTTTCAGAGTACTAGAATGAACATAGTGCTTCCTTCAAGACTGCTTGTCATTTAACATAGTTTCCCTTCACTTTCATTCAAATCACTCTAATTCCTGTCATCTCTGCTTGTTATTGAAGAGAATGTATTGTATGCACACAATGTAACAAATTAAAATGACACTGTGATTGTGTGAACTTGAGCCTCTTTTGGGGCCTTCTAAATTTCTGTAGAAAGTGAGCACTATGTTTGTTTTGACTCATATCCTTGATTCACTTGGCATAGCACATAAAATTGATTTCTAGTAAAAGCTAGAAATGAATCTTACACATATAAGCACACAAGCATACACATGTGTGCTGGTTTTGTGTAGTGGGAGGCTACAATGGCAGCTTCTGTGAGATGCTGCTAGAAACTTCCCCTTTGTCCGGTGGAGCTGGCTCGGTCTCTGGTGCACCTGCTGCTGGCCAGGGCCAAGCTCATTAGCAACAGTTATAACACCTCTTTGATAACATAGTTAAGAGGGGAAAATAAATTAAAAAAAAAAAAACAGAAGTGAAGAAGCAGAAGGGGGGGCAGAGAGGGGGAGGTGCGAGCCTTGTGGGCCTTGCAGGCCTCACCCTCTGGCCTCCCGCTGGGTGGCTGCGTGGGCCCCACTCGTCCCGGCTGACAGAAGTGAAGAGATGTGACGAGAACCTGAGAGGCGTCTGCCTGAGCCTGATTGTGAGGAATCTGTTGTGAGAGGAACGGCTGCACACACCAAGGTCATTGAAGGTAGGGGAGGAGCAGTGCTACCCCTGGCCAGAATTTCCCTGCAGTCCATGGTGAGGCCGGCTGTCCCCCTGCAGCCCATGGAGGAGCAGAGATCCACCTGCAGCCCGTGGAGGACCTCACGCAGGGACAGTTCATGAAAGACTGTAGCCCGTGGGAGGGACCCCATGCTGGAGCAGGGGAGGAATGTGAGGAGTTCTTCCCCCAAAGAGGAAGGAGCAGTGGAAAAACGACATGTGATGGACTGACCATAACCCCCATTCCTTGTTCTCTGCTGTGCTGCTGGGGGCAAGGAAAGACATGGGAGATAATTTGAAATGAAGTTAAGCCCAGGAATGAGGGGAGAGGTGGGGGGAAGTTGTTTTTGTTCTCGCTCATTATCCTGCTTTGGTTTTATTAATAATAAATTGAACTAGTTTTTCCCAAGCCGAGTCTGTTTTGCCTGTAATGGTAACTTAAATGATCTCCCCGTCCTTATCTCAAATGTTGAGCCTTTTTTTTGTCATATTTTCTCTCCTACATTCCCTCAGAGGGTGGGGAGAGTGAGTGAGAGGCTCCATGGCCTGGTCTCCAGCAGGGCTAAACTACAACAACATGTACATATATGTGGGATATATAAAAATCTCTCTCTGTCTATCTACCAGCTACCAGCTGCATCTACAATATGTCCTCATTCCTAATGAAGGAATGAAATTCACATTGAATAACTAAATAACAAGTTATAATTTACAACCAGGAGACCCAAGTAGATGACTGAAAAACTTAAAGCTATCAAATCTTTAGCTATGCAGTATATCAGGTAATACAGTTCAAAGAGTGAGAACATAACTAGTTTTTTTTTAAAAGCCTAAAATCTAAAGGATGGAAGAGAGTGACATGATAGTAAATTATTGAAAAGTCACATATTAAATACTTTGAAAATCTTCTACTTACCTTATAAACAAATGGATTCCTTCGTGAATCAGTCAGAATATCAAATCTCGTGTAAAGATCATTTAAAAGATTAACAATTTTCATGGCTCCCTCTCCAGAGGCATGTTTACTACAGAAGGCATTGAATCCAACAATGCCACTGAAAAGAATGGTGACATTGTCATACCGCTTTGCTGGAACAGGACGCTTGTGTCTCAGCTCATTTGCCACTGATGGTGGTAGAACAGAGTACAGTAATCTAAACATGTAAGAAAAGAAAGGCACAAGCAAAACAGAAAGAATGTGGCGAAATGTCTTTACATCAGCAATTTTCAAATATTTACTTAGTTCCTCCCATAGGGTTTATAGCATATTTGCATCATCAAAGAGCAATATAAAGGATGTTTACTGAAGAATATGTTACTTGGGAAACAGTAATTAATCTACATCGGCATACCTAAAGCTATGACATTTCAAACACACATTAACATATCTAAATTACCAACAAAATGAGGCATATATTACTAATTCTTCTGACATGATCTGTTAGTAGTGTCTTGGATCATTTTTGCTTATTGCTTAGGCATTTCTGCCATATCCTCAGTGCATAGAATCTGGTTTTGCTAACAGATCCAGAAAAAAGATTGCAAAAAAGGCTATGAGGAGATCAAATGCGGCTAAATGCTTCCTCTTCTGTTGAGAATGCTGTTTTTAGGGTTTATTGTATGCTTGTTAAATTCATAGACTATATGACATATTAACACTTGTTCATATTACAAATTATGCAAATAAAAGCCAAGTCACACACACAGAGCTTCACCCTACTCTCGTGTATTCCTTCAGCTTCCTAACTGCCATCTGAACGTCTACTTCTCTCCTTACACAAGCTGAAGATCTCTGTTTCACAAATCTTGAGCATCATTTTGTACACAGCCTCCTGCACAAACCCTCATTAGTTGCATTTTTGGCAAGTTTACTACTGCATGAGTTATAACTGGTGAATACTTTATGCACATGATATAGTAACTGACACTGTCTGTTCTAGTGGCTGCCAAGAAGGCTAGAATTCTTGAAGAGAAAATGACTTTATAAAGAAGTCAACGGGACTTAGAAGAAATATTTTTTAGGTGTCTTTTCTCTCTGACTTGTCTGTCCATCTCTTTCAAGTCTTTTGACAATAATTTCCATTATTCTACTATAGAAATAAAAAAAAAGCCAATAGAATTCATAGTACAATAAATGTTAACTCTGCTACTAAACAACTATAATCCACAAGAAATTCTTCTACTACAGAGATGGGAACTATGTTTTATAAACCAGAGTCAACTATCAACCTCATACTGTTTGTCACACAAACTTTTCTTTAAATTACCTGCCAGTAGTCCTTGAGCTGAGCCACCATAGACTAATGCTATGAATTAGATTTTATAGTTAACCGTAGAAATGGATTTGGAACCCAATGCATATACTTTATTATTGTTATGTACTTACATCTAGATAGCAGTATTATCGAGATAGTCCCAAATCCATTTCTACAGGTAACTATAAAATCAAATTCATAGCATTAGCAAAATGTCACCTTTACCTAGGCTATTTTTTAGGCTTGTAAGATATGTTTTTCTGTCCAGAAAGACAAAGTGGTCTACAGCTGGTTTACAGAATTCCATCAAATAGAGCGTTTGGGCATTCATCAAATTCATCTTGGCTACAGGGACTGCGTGTAATAAAGTTTGCAAAACTACCACTTAGGTAATTCACACAGCAAAAAGGATTGTCATTTCACTTCTAATAACTCTCCTTATCAGGGAAGGAGCCATCAAAACACCTGTGCATGTAACAGCCTAGACTGCAGATGACATTTGACAATCTAAATAAAGAAATATCCTATGAGGCGTTACAGTAAAATGTTCTTTCTTGACTCTAAAATTATCATCCCTGAATATCTCTTATATTCCTTCCAAGATTATGTTGTTTTTTGAAGAAGGTAGCTATAAATAATACATTGCTGTGACTGTTCCAGCTCAAAATCAGGATTTGGTTCTTACGTGTCTGTCTTTTTCTTTTCATCTTCCAGAGCACGCAGTGTGTGCTGCAGTCTGTCAGTGAGGATCTCAAGCTCTTGAGTCAGTTTATATTCCTCTCTGAACTGCTCTCCCAGAAGAACTAGATCACGGGTAGCATCATGTAGTGGAATATCACTCAGATATAAACCTCTTCTGGTTAAATCATCCAAGTTCATCACACTGCAATGTGGAGAAATATATGATAATATAGGTACAATTAAATATGCCAAAGGAGCATTTAAAACTCGAACGAACAGCAGAGGCTGCTGAGTAACAGAAGAAAGATTATGCTTCTGCAGTTGTTATGAGCTGTATAACATCTCTTCTACGAAATACCTTATTTGTGTTCATTCATGTTAACACATGGCTCCTGATTTCTGCATTTAAATACAGAATTCCCATTGATGAGTTCCATGAACATATCAGATATACATACTTCAGTACACAAATAAAAGTGAGATTACGTTAAGATAGCCTCTTCTCTTTCTGTCTTCTTCCACTATCTCCCTTTTACACAGGAGATTAACGTATCACAGCTGTGTAATCTGATGTATTAGCTCAACATGCTTGTAGCTAAAGAAGCCCTCCATTCAATCCCCCATTCCAACCTCTTCTTTGTAATCATCGCTGCTCTATTAGATTAAAACTACTGCAAAAATATATCAATCCACATAGGAAACCAAATCATTATGACATTTCTTAGCACTCTCAGACTAAGAAACAAAACTTGTCAAAAATCATGGAATCATGAGGAATCCCCATTTGTACAAACTGGGCCAGAGCATCCCAGTGTTTACATTGAATTATTTAACAATCTATCAAGTTCTCATGTTTAAGTGTTCTTTTTTTAGTACAAACACATCAAAATAATCAATTAATCTCTGTAGTACTAATCTCGTAAGTGTTCTTAAAATTAGCAATTGTAAAATTAAAATCAGTATTATAGAACTCTTAAGGTTTAAAATACCTTGGCGAACAAAGAAAGAGAATGCTGTCTGCTTCAGGCAAATAGATCATTTGCCCTTTCAGGCGTAAGCAGCTGATTTCTGTGACAGTCAGTTCATCTTCACACTCCAGCTTTTCCACATCCAACAGCCCTTCCTGGTGACGAAAAGTAACCATTATTTAAGAGCAATGGTACACGTCTTAAGCACCAGGCCACATAAGTAAGTGCCTTCACGATGAAGGCAGTCAGAATGTTTGGAATAGAGTTAGAGCCTACATTAAAACACAATCAATTTCTCATTTGAACACCATACACTTACCATATTTTAATACTGTGATTTGCTACCTCAAAGATACAAAGTATGCTATCTTTCTTTAAGTTCACGTTCATAACTTCTTGTTTTCTTCTGCATCATTTCTTAACAACAGTTTGACAAAAGTATTGCTTATTCTGTGAAGTTCTAGCTGTGCCTGGGAGCATCTCTAAGAAACCCTATTGGTTTCTCTTAGGTACAGTTTTCTACAAATAAATAGGCTCCTTGACATAGTAGGTGCTACTCTACATGCTGCATTCGTTCATATCACCTGCCTCCTCTTCTGCCCTCTCTAATGAAAAGGACACAGAACTTTGTATGAACATATGGACCCAAACAAGACACATTTCATACTTGTCTCACATATAGATATGAAGCAAAAGTAAATATAATTGCCTTTCTACATGTATTTTGGTACAATGCCATATAATGGGTTGACCCCTTGCAAAGAAAGCATCAGACATGGAGTATATGTACTTTGTTCTTATAAAGTATTCTACTTAACAGCTACACATGAGTTCACACCTGTGACTTCTTCTTGGCTCGAGATTCGAAAGCGACTGAGTGTACTACTCTGCAAAGAACTTTCTCTGAAGACTTCTGAGCTTTCAGCACTTCTTATCCCTCCAAGGCATACTTACTTAAAGAAATGACAGGTGAATATTCTCTAGTTACCTTCGTCCTCAGTACAAAGACTGTATTGATATGTGAGAGGATCCCGTGGAAACTAATATCGATGTGAGGCCGGACCAAGGAGAAAACTGACAACAGACTGCAATTTCCTGGCTGCAGCTAGAATAAAAAATTTTTTTAAAAGAAAAAAAAAAAAGAAGATCATTATGTTTTGTAATAGAAATATACATGGAGTAATTATATTCAGCTTGTTTAGATGACAATACTGAATGGAAGATAATATATACTTTATGCACTTCTCCATTAAAACACAAGGTTTTTAAATTAAGGATTTTACATCAGAACTATATTGACTCTAAAGTGCAATTCTAGTCTGCAAGATGACTTTGTAGAATTGTGTTACAGTATCACATTTGTTATCTGTCAGACTGTTCCCACTCTACAGTAAAAAAAGTTTTCCAGTGTTTTCCTCCTAAGTGACCTCCTTCAAACTCCATTTTCAATACACTGTGTTCTCTAAAGCATCAACTCTGAGAAGAAGGTTTCTGGTAGCCATCCTCAGTAGGCTGATAAGTTAGTTACAGCTGTTCAGTGAATGCCCTTGGGAAAAATACGGCAGAGCTACTTACAAGCTCTTCTTTCAAATCTTTCTGCAAAATTCAGACAGAAATCACCAAAAACAAATTGCAGGAAAAAGAAAATAACATAAAATTGTGTTTTAAAAGTATGCTAATGATTCAAAAATAACATGGTATGTGCAACATTAACCTGTGTAATTGTAAAAATTATTTGATGTTTTCATCATCTTACATTTTTGCTTCTCTCATATTACTGCTTTTACCTTTTGCTTATTTTTAGAAATATTGTCAGCTCTTTCAGGCAAGAACTGAGGTATCCTATTCATACACAGAATACATAACATTAAATGGACCTCTGAGTAGTCTTTTACTGTAAATAACCAGAGGAAATTGCAGCAGCTGCATTGAGTTCAGAACATACATATAGATATATCCCATAGATTGACTCATCTCAGTTAATACTGATGCTTTTGCTGCACAAGTTAAGAAATGATACCACAATTTCTGTTTTCTGCTCTTCAGTTACTGTGATTCTGATAGCTACGGTATTTGAAGGCATTACTGTCAAGTAATATATATAGACCATGCACCTGCTGCTACACTATACATCAGCATGGGCGAGACCATTTCCTGAACCCCAGGACGAGTTGCAGGGACTGTCTCACAACCACTTATCTGCCACTTTCATAGCAAAGGTATCTTGGAGTGAGCTACGAGAAAGAATCGAGTATCAAGCTAACACCTGTATTGTGGAGGTGATCAGGTTTTCTCTGCTCAAGCTTCTTCTCTTACTGCAGATAGACATCATCATAAGGAACAGAGCTGTGGTAGAATTAGGGCTATTTACACAGACCTTTTTCAATCAAGAGGAGCACAATGTAGTAAATGTTACAGTTACACAGGAATGCTCTTTAGACAGAGAATCTTATTTCTATTATACTCATCTTTAAAACAAACCTGTGAAGCATTTAGCATTAGGAATCTCTATGATTATTCATGCATGAGAATCATCTAACCTGTGGAAGGACTCTGTATATAGCATTGCCACACTGCGTGACCACCAGATCTCTGTCAAATATTATGTGAAAAGGAAAGGCCTTGCAGAAAGTATAGGGACTGATGCGAGACTCTTGGGTACCATTTTCTTCAAATCTGTCAAGGTCTTCATAGTAGTCCTCTTCTTTAGACTCTTTTTCTTCAATTAAAAATTGAATGTGGTCACATTCCTCATTTCTCTGTTGAATAACCTAGAAAAATGAAGGAAAAAATTAAAAACTAAAAACTCTGCTACTCATTAATAACTGGAATGCTACTATGAAGACAGGAACACATTTAGAGCAGAAAGATAAATTCAAGAATGATATTTGCAGCTTGAAAAATATTATACTCTAGTAAGTATTTCTGATTTTAGAGAACCTTTATAATTCCAAGTGAATAATTATGCCTTTGTTAGCCACAGTTGTTTTTTGCATGAACAACATACTGAAGATCACTCAAATACAATATATAAAGCCTGAGTGAAACGCACATCCTGAAATCAGGGGTCAAGGCTCAGGTTATGCTTGCTTCTACCCATATGTGCCAGAAAACAGGACTCTCCCCTCCCCTTGAATGAACACGTGGCAAATCTTGAATTACACAGACCACTTAAATCCTTATTTTGATGAAAGCTGTTTGCAAGGTCTATAACACAACAGCACCAATGCTGACCAGAGGATGGGAATGTCACAGTCAGACAGAAGAAAGGTGGATGGAGCAGATGTTTGAAGATACAGTCCTTACACATTCAAGCAGTCATGACCGCAAGATCAGGATCAAGAGATAAAACTAAACACAATGACAACCTTCTCCAAGCTGCATTCCATATTAAATGAATTCACAGCAAAATCAGTGTCATCTACATCAGTTGAATCTCAAATAAATGCCTTGAATATAGCATTTCACACTTCAGTAATTTTACTCAAAGTTAGTAAAAATTAAGAAATTAATAGGGATTTTTTTATTTGCAGTGAGAGTCATTGGAGTATAATTAAAGCTAATAACTAATGGAATAACATAATTTACCTTGAGAGACTAAATTCACCTCTTCTCAAGCCTAATTAGATTTAATGACTGGAACAGAACAATTCTATTTACGTGGTATTGTTTAGCGGCAACTTTCTGGAACACGTTGCACCTACTCTCATGCAGAGTCTGATCCTAAAGTCACCAAAGCAAAAAAACACTTCTTAAAATCTCTACTACATCCTGATTCTGCCCTTTACACATAGTCTAACCAGACAGATTAACAGTTACAATACAAATCAGAACGAATGTGCACAAAGACTGCACTTGGTCTCTAAGACATTTAGTTTATTAATATTACATATGAGTTTATTATTTCTCCTCCACAACTGTCAGCCATGCTAGCTGATTGGCTGGGGAGTGCTGATTCCTTTATTTGTTCCTATACAGATGGGGTACTGTAAAACAACAAACCAATATTTTATTGCTAAATGATGTTTCATTTAAGAAGGTAGTATTCCTTGATCTCCTATTTGACTATTCATTTAAAGGAAAGAGAGACTTTTCTGGAGGACCATGTGCTGCATTAGTCTTCTTTTTCTATTGCATATGCAAGTAACTTAGAGAAAGATCAGCCTACAAAGTTTACCAGCTAATGTGGATACCTAAGCTGGATTTATGAACAAGTTCAAATGTTAATGATGATAAAACCTAATTTGTCAAGAAATTGTGTTGGTAATCCCTATGGCAGTGTATGTCAGAGAGAAGTGGGAAATTATGAGTTAATAAGAGGTAAACCTCAGAAAGAGTATGTCATGGGCATTTGAGGGAAACAAGTTATGTGGGTTTGTCTAGGAAAATGGAACATAGTAGCTGGAGACCTAGTTTTCCTCTGAATTCAGGGTTTAAACGTTCTCCATGTCTTCCTCTTCTTTTAAATCATTATCCCTGAAATTTTGAGAGACTGGGGCCATACTGAGGACTGATAGAATGCAGTTAGTCTTAGTTCTTACTTTATCACTCGTGCACACTACCACAGGTCTTTATTATTACTATTATTGTGGCCAGGGATGGCTGAGATTATACACAGTAACCTTTTTCAAATTGTGTAGAATTATCACTAGAATTGATCTAATGATCTAGTGATGCTTCCAAATAATTTCCAGTCTTGGATCTTACTTCAAAGAGTTGCTCTTGCCACAACTGAAAAAAGGCATACTTTGGATGAAAAGCTTCTTCATTTGGAAAAGCAGTCCTAACATTCATTTTTAAAGATCTAGTATTTTTTAAGGAAACATTCATATTAACAGCACATCATCTTCCAGAGATACTAATATTATCACCTAATGATCATCTTAGTCACTGCATATCAGTGTTCTGTTACCAAACTGCACCTGTACTTACACGTTTTTTCCTGCTACCATGCAGCACCTAATGTATTTTTCATAACTTCCTTTTTTTTTTCCATCTATTAGAAGTGAACGATGCATCAATAAACAAAACTCAAGTGTTGGTTAAAAAAAAAACAACTATAAAAATAGAACTGCTACATGCTTCAAGATGTCTAGCTAAGTTTGAGACATAATCGTCCACAGATCCTCCAAGTGATGAAGTCAGTCATCACACACAATGTTCTATTTCCTTATCCTTTATAGATTAGAACTGTGTCAGTAACAGTGCAAAGCTGAAAATTTCCCAGGCATCTTCAAGTTCATTTGCAACACTATTTTTGACCAAACTCCAGGGCATCTAGAAATGCTTGCTGTATCAGGGCATCACATTAGTGCAGCAAATGAACAACAGGCCAAACACATGGAAATGTGTCAGATCTACAAGACAGCCACAGCGCCAGCTGCACACTCCTGGTGAACCTGATATGCTGTGGACATGGCTGGTTTACTGAATTTGATTCTGGTCATCCATGCATAGACCTTTATTAACAGAAGCTACAATCATACTCCTCTCCAGGCTAAGAAAGCTACTGATTCATCCGTAAATAACTTTCCATTGGATATGTAATTCCATTATGTCTTTTCTGCTCACATCACTTATGCACTACCTAATCTTCTTATTTCATCCACTTTGTCGGCAAATTTAAAATGAGCACTTCTGGCCATTAACGTAACGTTAAATTCTGTCCCTTCACCCTTGTACCTACAGATCCAGTCTAACAGGACAGATACTTACCCGGCATAAAGACCTGCCCTAGATACCCTGCAGTAAGCTTAACTAGACTATTGAGTATGAAATAGAATTCATCTATTGTTTCATTCTGCAAGTGAATTTTGCAAGTCACAGAATTTCAATACCATTTAAATATTGTTGAAGAAGCCTCTGTTAAATATTTGACAACAAAAGTTCAGTGACAGAAGCAAAAAAGCCAGGAATCAAGTCTAATTCTTCCTCTCTCTGTGGTCTTAGCTGGTGAAGTGATATCCGTTCACCATGTCTAAGAGCTCAACCACTATAATAAGTGCAGCAAAAAACTGAAGGGAAAAATCATGCTGCTGGTTTCAAAGAGAATATATAAGATCTAACTGCTAACCTGCCTGCTTTCCAGAAGATGTATCTTCAGAGCTTGTCCTTGCTTAGCCAAGTGAAAAGTCACACCAATATTTCAGGGAAAGACAATTCAAAAACCAGTTATTTTTAGATTACTTTGTGGTTTAACATATTTAGTGAGCTTCACACAAGATATTAAACCAAACAGTACCACTCTGATACAGCATGTATAACGAACATGCTATCTGTAAAACTTTCACTGATGTATCTACAAGACAAGGCTCAATTCTATAGATAAGAGCATGTCCCCAAGATGCACTCATATCTCAGCGTGGGGGAGGGACAGAATGTCCTTGGACAGAGATCTTTTTCCATCAGATTGTGAAGATTAATACCAAGTAAGTTTTTTGCCATTTAAAGGTCAATAAAGGATTAAATTCTTGATCTCTAGTGATCAAAACCAACTATGCAATGCTACTGGACAAATTTCACTGCAGCAGTTTCAGGGTGATCCTGAGGCATAGCGGTTCACTGTAGTAATGGTACCACTCTTTAGCTTTGCACACCCAAAGTTAAAATTGCGGGGATGTCTCCACCCGGCAACTGCTTTTTCAAGGTGGAGACTCTCACTGCAGCATACCTCTGAGCCTGGAGCTAGTGAAGTTTCCTGCTGCCCTTGAGTCAGAATTACAGGCCGATTATGCTCCGTGATTGACTTATCTTCATACACAGTTAGCGTTTTAATGTATGCATCAGTACTGCTTGTCCTTCATAACTAGTACCTACATAGCTTTTACTGACTGTTTTTTTTTATATTGTCATTAGTATTGAGGCAGTCAGAAATTACCATCTTGTCTAGGATTTCCCCTGGCCTTTTCTCATTTGATACTGCAAACCATCTTTGCTGTCTGAAAGAAAAAATTTGGTAGTCTGCACTCAGATAATAGAAATGCAGAAGTCTGTTTTCCCAACAGATATTTGGGGTTTGTAGGGTTGTACAACATTCTTCGTTGACCTGTACCATTTGTAGCCTTGAGGGAATCTCTGTCCTGACTTCATCTCCATAGGTCACCCTCATTGATACACAAACCACCCCTGACAAGTGAAGCAAGACATAGCCAGAAGGCTGCTAACAGAGATCTTCTGCCAAAGCTGGTCACCAGCACCATGAAGATTTTCAGTTCTCATACTGCAACTGGCAGAACTTAAATATTCTTAGTTTGTTCTCAAAGTCAGTAACAATTGTTGGGACAATACCTGCTGCAAAAATGATATAGTCTTAGCTCTATTTACCTAAAAATGGCTTGCCATATCAGGAAAGATAAGGCAAATTGGATTTGAACCAATTAATCAATTAATGTCAACCTAGGCTTTCCTGAACTACTCAACTGGAATTGTGAATCCAATTTCAAAACAAATTGCCTTCCTTTCAGTGCTAACAGGGTTTAACAGAAATAAACTGAGACTTTTTCTTTTTAGTTTCTTGCCTTCAGCACACACATACTGTAAGTGTTAAAAGAAAAAGGCACATTTCCTGAAGGACACCATTCTGGAAAAAGATAGCTCTACCATATTTTAGAAGAACACATATATATATGTATGTATGTATGTATAAAATTGTTCTGGGTGAAACTGCAGAAAGGTGATAAAATTAACCTTTTTTTTTTTCCATTTAGCTATTTCTCCACCCAAGGAAACTATTTGTGACAAAACATGAACAATGTGTTTTTCTCAATATTTATTTTTCCTCTCATGATCATGAGATTTCTTAGGTTTTTCTGCAGGTTGAGGGAGGTGATCTTTCCCCTCTACTCAGCACTGGAGAAGCCACATCTGGAGTGCTGTGTTCTGTTGTGGACTTCTCAGTACAAGAGAGACAGGGAGCTACTGGAGACAGTCCAGTGAAGGGCCATTATGATTAAGGCACTGGAGCATTTCTCATAAGAGGAAAGGCTGAGATAGCCAGCACTGTTCAGCCTGGAGAAGAGAAGGCTCAGGAGGATCTTAGCCATGTATACAAATATCTGAAGGGAGGGTGCACAGAGGACAGAGCCAGGCTCTTTTCAGTGGTGTTTGGTGCCAGGACAAGAGGCAATGGGCGCAAACTGAAACATAAGAGGTTCTGTCTGAACATCAGGAAACATGTTTCTCTGTGAGGGGGACTGAACACTGGCATCAGTTGTCCAAAGAGTTTGCAGAGTCTCCATTCCTTAGTGTTAATTTAAAGCTGTCTGAACATTGTCCAGACCAACTGGACCTAGTGGCCCTGCTTGAGCAGGGGAGATTGGACAGTGATCTCTAGAGGTCCCTTCCAAACTCTGCCATTCCGTGATTCTGTGAACCCATGAAACAAAATCTGAACACTTAATAGAAACAGTATTATTGTAAACAATTAAGATCCCCTATCATCTTCACAGAAACTGGTAATATGTATGACAAATTCAAGCAAAATTTTGTGAAAATACAGACTTAGAAGTATGCATTCTCTCAATGTATGTAAGCATTTGTTCTAATCACTGAGAGAAGAAAAGTGGATCATAAAGTATTAAACTACAAGTTGCAGGTATAGATTTTACACTAATACAAAGAGAACTGCAGAACTTACTAAACCAGTCCTGTGTTGGATTATTACGGAAATACTTTGAATAAAGAGATTTGGAAGGACAACTTGAGAATCTCAGCCCTGTTCTCGCAAGTTGGAAGGCAACTCCCATCAGAAACTTAGGAGTAGGCACTGAGGATCTCATCAGTTAAAAAAAAAATCTTCCTTAAGCAAAGTTTTAACTGAAGTCCAAACCAAACACTTTCAGAATAGGCATTGTTTGGCCACAAAAACTAAGGGAATGACAAGCAACTCCACTGTCCTGCTGTGCTGTGCTATTTCAAACAATGCATTACTAAGTCTGAGACATTAAAGCATTAATTTACTAAATTATGAGGCAAGGGATCAAGATGAAAGAAATCGGTCTATTTTTTTTTCTCTGTTCTCATTTTTTTTGAACAGTGTAAAACTAGACAGGTACCACAGTGGCAGACTTTGCTTTAAAACCCTCACTCTGTACCATTACTGAGTAATAGTTGACCTTGGGAGTAACCGAGGTCAGTCAGTGTGGATAGGCTGCAAATTTTGTCACTCTCATCTTATAGAAACAAGTAGCTGATTATCCTCTGCTTAAGTGCCACTGAAGTTTGTGAGTAACCTGTGGAGTATAGCACTACTTAAAGTCATTGAAGGTGTCGAAAGCTAGGCTTTATTAACCAGCAGAGACACGAAAAAGTTCTGGGTTGACGGCACATGACTTCCTAATAGGGACTAGGGAAAAAACAGGGTAACAGGCAAAATAAAATACAGAATATATGCACTTTCTTCAGTTTAGAGATAATACTAATTTTTAGGCACCTATGTGCTTTTGGCTCAGACAGTCTGGAAGAATAGTTTGGATTTAATTTAAACTTTGTGCACACTTACAATAGGTTTGACCAATACTATTAAATTTCTATTTAATTACAGTGTAGCAATAAAATTTCCAGAAAAGCCTAACAAAGAAATGAAAATGAGAAGTAAATTTAGAAACAATACTTAAAACTCTTCAGGATATATATTTTTTGTGAGAAGTCCTAGACAGATATCAGTACTGTCCAATACAATCTTCTCAACAAAGAGAGGAATTCAGATTGAGGACATAGTTTGTCAAAAGTTTTTTCTGGTAGCTGCTCTGCACAGCCCCACTCTTGACTTCTGTCTCTGCAGGAGCCCTTGACTATGCTGGCAGAACTCTCTCTGATAGAACCACATGAAGGAACAGATGTGGGTAAAAAACAACCCAGAAAAAAAAAAACCTGTTATTTTGAACCAAGTTCATTTCCTCAGTCTAGTTTATTTTATAGCTTCACAACACCTGGAGAGACACAGCTGAAGAAGCTGTGTAGGACAAGCTTGAGCAGTAAGAGAAGGGGGACTGTGTAAGCTGCCTGGGCTACCAAACGAAATGCTTGTCAAGCAACAGCTTCAGCGCTCTTGCAGCCAACTTTCCAACATGGTCCTCCTGATCTGTCTCAACTCTTTAAATAAACAGGGACCTAAGAGGAGGATCGTTTTCATTCTGTTGCATCCTTCCGTATCTTGATTTCTAACACCTGCTGTAAAAGTTTGAACTATGGATTTCTACAAAGTAGAATATAAACAAGGACATCAAGTATATCACCATCACTATACAGAACTAGCCACCCACTATAAACCTGAGCTAATTTATAACAAAAAACCTAGAAGGCAAATACTCCGATATAGCAGTACAAATACCTTTGTCATTGGGTTCCTTGTAAATCTCTTATCTGAGCAAGATCAAGTTTTTGTGATACACTCATGAAGCTGGAACTGATTTTCTGGGCAAGTACACAATGAAATCATGCTACAAATGTTATATGACTAGAGAAGAGTTAAAAAAAAAAAGAATGCTTGCTGTACCTGCCTAGATTCTTTTCTACTTGATAAAAAGTATTTTATATCGGTTGAAATATTTCTAACACCAAAAAGCTTTTTTTTTCCTGTTTTTCCCCAGATATATCTGCACCTTAGATCGAGCTCTGATTTTATACCATTACATATGCAAGGCCCGATCAATTAAATCTTTCTGTTGCTCTGTAAGGACACAAAGCAGAAGCCTCTTTCCCATTTCACAAGTGTAAAATAATAATAAAATGGGAAAAAAAAGCACCCAAAATAACCCAGTACCTACTTTCTGTACATGTCGTTTCCTTCTTTGAATAAAGGGGTATTGTTCTGAACTGTTTCTGATTGGATCTGCTTGCAAATTAGTTCTGGCCTTCTCAGCACATGGCTGACCTGACCTTAAAGCAACACAAATGATGATGGCTCTTCCTGAGTCAGTACTGATGCCACTGCTTCACTGAGGACAGCACAATAAAAATGATTGATTGCCATCACTTCACTTGGATTTTCTTGATTATGTCCTAGTAACATAAACTTCCAATGTGTACATCCCTTCAACATTACCTTCATATCTATTTCTGTACCGTGGATCTGTTGAGCTACTGTTTTGATGATTCCAATGACAATATCCTGGAGACCTTCTCTTTCGGAATAGTAATGCAGAATGAGTCCCTTCCCCTTATCCGCATCAGTGCATCTAAAGGAAGGGGCTCGCATACCCGGGTAAATAGTAGCAAGGTGGTCGTGCAAAGCATCCAGGTTCTGGAAGAAGAGATTAAAAACATGATTATAAGGCATTCACTTATTAGTTCTGATGGAAGAAAGTACATACATATTGTGTCTAATCTGAACATCTCCTTTCTCCTACTGCTCACACTCCCTGTGCATTTGCCTTATTATTTGTAGAACTGTCATCATAGCGGGCTTTTCACATAGCTTGCAATGTTCTCTTCATCTCCTGTGGCAATATTTGGACAATGGATGGCATCAAAATTAGCACTATTAAAAATTACTCCAGGTAGTAAGAATTTATGCTTGACTATGCTGTATTTTGAAACACTCCAATGATTACAGACCTTGTGTGTGTTTCTCAAACCTGTACCTCACCCATTTTCATCCCTTCCAAATTCTAGTTCCTGTATCTCCTCTTCAGATGTGAATTTAGGTGTCAGATACAAGTACACATGTCTGAATAAACATGATGTTTTTTCCTTATTCTCAATGAAACAGGCTACTTCTGACATCATAACAGTCAACATAAGTTTACAGGGCCTGACAAAGTCTTTTTAAAGTAAAGATTCAAATGATTAAAAGATGAACCTCAAATATGTACTTCCTTTGAGAATAACTGAAAAAATCCACAGAATACATAGAACATATCACAGCTGCTGTAATAATGTTTCAGAACAGGTTATTCAAGAAAGTGAAGAGGTCTTTTATTTTTCCAGCTGATATCCTGGACATCTTACATATTCAACCTTAAATTTTGACCAGACAAATTGCTATCTAGAGAGGAAAGCTAAATGATAAATTGATAGGCATATCAAATAAGGACATTAAAGAGAACAAAGAGATAAAAATCACACTTAGAACACAACACTAGCTCTGCCTTTAACATGAAGCAATTACCAAGGCTCCAGTTTGCTACTTGCTGTATATTTAATATAGAAAGAGCTACCTAGAGCAACTTTGGTGGATAGTCTTGCAACCGACATAATTATTTATCTATGTTTTAAAATTCATACAACTTCTCTACATATTAAGTCTAGACCATTACTGCATATTTTAAATGTTGTTCTGCCACCCCGCCCAGGTAACTGCTAGCGCCAGGCTTTGCATATTGTTTTCTGCCAGCAGAAAGAAAAGTGAGGTGCAAATATTTTCAGTGTGCTGTCTGGGCCATTCTCCACCTTTCATGAGCATCTGCTGATCATCAAATTTGTGGAAGCATATTGAACTTGATTTCCTGTGAGCTGTGAAGTGCTCAAACAGCTGTCTCTTCTCCTGGGAGGCCTCCAGAGGAAATGAGACTCTTAGAAATGAATTCCATAGGATGCACTCAGCCTGGAACTTCCTCCTTCAATTTTTTAGTTTGTTTCAAATTCATGTTTTTGTTGCTATATCAACACCTCCAAATTAAAACCTGAAGAGGCAACAATCTGGGAGTCAATTAATTCCAGCTGTTAGTGGGCATTCAACTGCAAAAAGCATAATGCTTGAAGGCAAATTCTGTAAGAACTTCGCAGGGTTCAAGACAATGAAATTGGAAGAGATTGCTTTGAAAGAGTGTGGATGAGAAAAGATCGAGAGAGCTGATTGGCTCCAAGGAAATGCCCCACAATCTCCTTAATCAAGTGCAGTACTGCTCTTTCAGTACACATGCCTCAGAAACAGTAGGAATGCACTGAGCTTTTGGAAAAAAAAAAAATCTTAAGGACATGCATGGGAAAAGACGATAATCTTCCAGTTACACAGTCATAGACACCTGAAACATTTCAAAAGCAGTTTGTTATGGGAAATGGCCAATGTCAAGGATAGAATTTTTATAAGATGGTTATCTATTTATTAATATTGAAGTATGTCACAAGTGTTGCTAAGAAATGGCAGTCGCCTCATTCTACAAGACCACTTTGCCATCCTACTGCCCCATTACTGACTTTGTCCAAGAAGTGTCACAGGCGAGCCCACGTGATATGCCCTTCAGTCTTGACTCTCTCATCATCCAGAGTGGGGGACTTGCCCTAGGAAATATTGCAGCTGCTTTCCAGTCCCCAATGTGCCTTTTCTCCTTATGTGTAGATTATAGGGTGAGCAAAGAGTTGATTGCATTCAGAACCTTGCTACCACACATAGTCAAGAAGCAGCAGAGATGTGCTTCCAGACCAAGAAGCTGAAATCACTTCCAGATCCTGTCATTTGGACATTGTCATTGTCACTCTCACTTCTATTTTTTGTGGTATTTGATCCATTCTGAAGTGATACCTTAGCTTCTGGAAGAACAAATGTGTCTTTTTTCCTACTTCATTCACCTGCTGTGGGTGATGTGCAGGCACGTACAGATGACAATGGGTTCAGCTCTCTCCCTAGACTGCTCAGAGGTATGCCAGAGCTTGTGTTGGGACCAGAGACACTAATTCTAGAGCTCTGTAGAGCAGTGATCAGCTCCATGGTGAAACACAAAAGGATCTTGATGCAAAACAAACGGTGATACTAAATTAGGCACATCCAGGCCTGCCCAAAAGCAGAAGAGTTGTGACTGGTACCTGAAATACAAAGATATGCTTTCAGCTCTCTGTGGTGCAGAGCATCCGGAAACTTCTCTAAAAGAGGAATTAGTTCCCTGAAATTTATTGCACTGCAATTATGAACAACTAAATAGCCATGTAAATGATTCCCCAAATGAGAGAACTAACTGCTACTTCAATGTTTTATTTTCATTCAGCAGAAATCTACTGAACATAACGTAAAAGCACACTTAGGGTTTCTTAGGAAGTACCTCTTTTCACACTGCTTCTCTTTGTCACAGTGTCTTTCAGTACAATATGCATTTTCCCAGGACTGTGTATTTCATAGAAAATATAAATACTAGATTTAGTTGCCCTATCTTTTTTCCCTTTCATGAAGCTTGAAGTACCTGTGTTTCATCTATGAATAAACTAAATTTTCTCTGAGATGTCAAGGGAAACAGAACACAAACATGAGATTTATTTCCACATGCTTTAAAAAGCTGCAGCCCTCAATTATTTTGTATATCCTTGACTCAGTACAGTTTTCAAGAAGCACCTTTTGGAACTTGATTATGTATTTTAAGAATTTGACAAAAGTTCAGCACATTAAAACCAGTCTGGACCTATTTTTGTAATAGGTATAGGTATATTTTCCTGACCTAATTTGACTGCTGGATGATGCAAAATTAATAAATCATGGATAATGTTTATTTTCCATCATGATAAAAAACTAAAAAGTACACTTCTGGCACAGCTACTAATACATTAGTCCTCTTAAAATTTACAGAAGTATATAATAGCCAATGTAATCTGTTAGCACTGAAATTCAAACAAAGCAGCTCAAAATACTGTCATTAGAAGAATATGAATGTATGCTGTTCATGCTTTTATAGAGGTTTGGTGTGGACTACAAATGTGTGCAGTCTTTTCACCGTCATACATGGTAAGGAATGGAAAGAGAAGTATACTACAGGGAAAAGGAGATGGGGAAAAGGAATAGGGAAGGACTGGCCCATCTATGTGTATGCAAAGTGATGGAGCAGCGGGCCAGCTACATCCTTTTTCCTCCTCCCCTGTTTTTGCTCAAGCCTAACAACAATTTCAGTATTTGAGTCATCTTTAAAAATTACATTTATCTGAAGACTTGCTTTGAGGGCAGCCCGTGAATGAAGCTACGAAATAGAAAAGATGTCGCATCTCATAGACAGACAACGGTATAGGGATCACACACAGTATGCACATGCCGGAGCATACACATACCCTGTCTGTCTGCCCAGCAGTTACAGTCCATGGGATTTGTAAAAGAAATCTGGCTTGACTAAATCTAGGATGCTCTGGAATAATCCAGGGGCAGGCAGTGAGACACAGAAATAAACATTCTAGTAATTCAGCAAACTATGTACTCTACTCTTTTCACTTATTATTGCTGGAGAGGTTTTAAGGGAATAGATGACCAGAGGTTGTAAATTTCCAATGAGAATCAATTGAGATTTGACACTCGGCTTTTGGGCAATCTCCCATGAAATCTTAAATCAGTTCAGCGTTTTTAAACTCACTACAGCACACAGTTCTCTCCAAGAGTGATATATATCACAAATCTTAAATTCAAACTGTTTTTTTGAAGTGAACAATTTTGAGGTGACAAAAAAGAGAAGCCCATTTTTTCTAGAAATCACACTTTAGAGAAGTCACTACATTTCTTCCATGCTACTGAAAAATAGTTTTCATTTTGTTTTGTTTTACAGTGTGGTATCACTCTGTTCTGCAGTTTTAGGAAAGCACAGAAATTTACTTAAACACTGCTGCTCTATTCCACCCTCAGTTCTTGGATGAAGGATAATGTCTTAGAGATAAGCTGTGTACAAGCCCTAGCTATGTACATAATGTACAATTAGAAATAACCTGTATCTATAATTAGTCAAAGAAAACTTGGGAGAAGAAATATCCTACAAATCTGAAGACCACATATTTTCTTAGCATAAACAAGGTAAGTCTTTTTACTTAACACACATGGACAATTTGAATTGGTAGGTTTTTTCATGTCTCTTGTACTCCATACTTTTGTTACATATGAAAACTTCTGTTAAAAACTATTTTTTTGAATTTCAAATGAAATTCCAGATTTATGAATGCCTCTCTAACCACAGCTTACCTGCCTTCTCACTCATTTTTTATAAAATTGAACAGTTAGATATGCTATGGGAAAATTATTACTCTATCAGACAACTGAATAATATATTAACTGGGAAGGAAAGAGAACAAAAATGCAAAAATGGCTGAACAGTGGAAAGCTCTATAGAATACAGATACGAAGGCAGAAACTTTTCAGACACGTCTCCACGAATAACTGGAGGATTATACGGTACAACCTATGTCTCCAAATCTCAATCTAATCTGTGGACTAGATCATACTTCTGTCTGGTATCTGAAATAATTTGGCACAAAATTCTTACCTGCAAAAACTCTCTGACATTCGAGCCCAAGACACGTAGAATTGTATCATAGCCAGATTCTTGACAAAACACAAAAAACATCTTTCCAAACATTTGAAGAATTTCCCCGGCATTTAGATCTAGTTAAAACAGGAAAATACGGTTCAGTTCAAACCCTGCATTTCATGCACTTTGCTTACTACTTCAGTCTTGTATTCATAAATAAGAAAGACAGTATCTAAACTCTACCCAGATCCAGCAGTAAGTCAAGAATATGAGAAAAACAAGATTCGGGGCCCACATGGCAAATATTCAATACAGGAATTTCATTAGGATTTACCAATTACCGTTATGACTTCGCTGCATTGTGCACTTCACGCATGTATAGCAATTTAGATTTTGATAAAGATAAGAAGTCACTACTTGAAAATAAGGGAACTTGGTTGTTAGTAGTGCTTGCCTCAGGGGAGTTAATTCTGGTTTACAATAGCATGAAACCACATCAGCCGCTCCAATTCAACATAACTACTACAGTCTTCATAGTCTTATGGGTTCTTGCCTAATTACTGAATCAGAAAAAATTCACACCGCATTTGGGTCCGCGGATAAAATAATGCTGATGGGCATGATTCTACCTTTTAAATTCCAGACCAAAGCTGCAATGTCTGAAAATGAACGTGACTCAAATGAATGGCAGATATGAAATGAGGTGTGCCCATGCCACAAGCATTTCTGTAACTCAGCGTGCTTGTTCAGCAGAGAGACCAAGGATTCATTCATAGGCTGCTCTTGCAGCAGTGGTTGAAACCTGGGTGTATCATCAAGGTAGTTTCAGTGGTATGTTATTTCATGACTGCTTGTAACACTGACCATGTTCTGTAGATAAGGTGTATTACTGCAGTTTAAGGTGTACCTATGACTTGGAATACTTTTGAAGTAATAAAAATCACTTAAAGGAATAAAAGGAATAAAAATAACTTAAATAATTTTTTTTAGAAATGCTTTCTTCTGAGATTTTTTTAAAATTCCCTCTTTGACCAGTACCCTGTTTTCACTTCTTCTGTGCTAAAACCTGTTTCTCTCCCCTATATGGATTTTTTGGTGGGGTGGGGGGTTACCTTTTATGTGATGAATGGGCAAAGAAGATATCTGTATTACTTACTAAGGACCTTGCTTGCAGCTGCAACCAGATCATAGGTTTTGGAATCATCGTAAATTATTCTGACAAGAAACTGTCCTTCTTCATCCAGTTGTGCCTCCTTTCTAAAAATAAAATAGAACAAAATATTTTTGGTAAAGGGAGCAGCATCGTATTGATAAATCAATTATACATTGTTTGGTATTAGTCTTTTAAATAAAATAAATTTGTAGGTTCTACCTTTAAGAAGTTACTTAAGATAGAAAATTAGAAAGATTTTTTTCTAATAAAATTAGAAAATAATAATTAGCTGTGAGAAAATAAACATTATTTTTCAGTACAGAGACTCACAAAGAAGTTGCAGAACTAATAAACACGAAATTAGCATTTTAAAATAGGGGAATATCCAATAATCCAGTACCAGATGGGCTCTTTATACACTTTTTAAGCAAATGTTTTCAGTCCTTCCAATTTTGATTACACTTTATTTACAAAAAACACAGGATGTTTTCAACAACCATTTGCACATATCCTCAAAGAGGAATCTAAAATCCAGATGTAGGTACCTAATCAAAACCATTTTTTCCAGAATTCTGCACATACCCAGTAGACAGAAACAAAAAAAAAAAGGATGCTAGGGTTTTGTAAGGCCTTGTACTCGCACATGAAGTGTCACTACTTAGCTAAAGCACAACAAAAAATATGTATTTCCTCACTAAACTAAACAATTCTCACCCTCAGGTTTAAGACAAGACTCATGCGTATGTCACATGCACACTTACTACTGCTGCTAAGTAAAAAACCACAACAAACCAAGTCCTTTGTTTTTCAGGATGATTTATTATTCTCTCCAGCATGAACACTGAGTCAGCAGTTTGTCCAAAAGGCAGCACAACTCTGTAAGCTATTTTTTTTCCTGAGGAAAACAAGCCGATACGGCTAGGCCATTAACTGCTGTGCCTTCCAAGCCTTGCATGTGACACAAGTGAGTTGCTAGGGAGTGGCCACAAGTGTCTTCCTTCCACAAGTGTCCATGTTTTACCCCATGTGCTTAACACAGGAGCCAGGCCACTGGTGCTGCTGTGGTGGCCGAGTCCTGGCTCCTGGGAGGAGGACAAGGAGCATCTTCATGGGCAGACAGACCCCAGAACCTGAAGGGCCAGCTGCCCTGTGTGGCTGGTGCTGCTGCGTGCAGAGCATGCCAACGGACGTGGCTGCGACCCTGCCCTGTTGCAAGTGCAAGTCACATTCTGTACTTGCTCCTCAATCCTTGGCACATTTTGCTTCAGCGGAGAGAGGGGGACATGCAGGGCACACACTGTGGTCTTCAGTGAAGCCATGCTCTGTTTGTTGAAGTCTTCATCTGGCACAGGGACACAGCATCCTTTCTCAGTATATTTTTTATAATAGCTGTTCACCTTCTGCGATCTCACCTACAATGACTTTCTACAGAGACAATGTGCTTTGCAGAAATAGTGTCAAAAGAGGAGACATTTGTAGGTACTCATGCTATAATTTATGTGCTTGGAATGTATTTTGGCTCAGCCAAACTAATACGATCATGGTATTTTTGCAGGTGGAGCATCACAACTACCACATTAAAAACAAAAGATCCTCTTGCATCTAAACATAGCTCCATGCAGAACACTTCAGAAAGACAAAAGAAAGGCAAAGAGGTAGAAAAGCCTAGAAGAGAATGACTTCTTACGTCACACACACACACACACACACAAAAAAAAATTAGTACAGGGAGTTCTTCAGAAAAAGCCTCAGAATTAGAAAAAACGTCAAAAAGACAGATTATTAAGTAGTTTTAAATTAAAAACTAAGCATATATCATGCAAATCAGACATTCATAAACTCAGGACTGGAATAATTATTTTTCTAACATACAAATGAAAGAAAACCGTGAGTGAAAAATTATTGACTAGTACCATGGTAATGAAAAGCTTTTACCAGACTAGGACAGAAATCCTCCTTGAGATGAGGCTGAAACAGAGAGTTTAAGAGCCAGTAACTGCTCTAAGTTTCTAATGGTCATTAGAAAAATTATTAACCTATGAAAAGTAAATTCTAAATCTACTATGTAAAATCCTACATCCTCTTTTATTTCAAAATCTTTGTCTCCATCAACATAACATTATTAACCATCAATCAAAACAGAAGTCTTTGACTGAAACCTAATTTTCTAGAGCTGGCATAATTAATTTTTAAAATAAAAGAAAACAAAATACTAATGCCTACACAACAATTGAAGCATTTACAGTTGTAGTGGAATTTTCCAGCCATACAAACAGAAACATTTTCTGTGTTACTCAAAGCAGAGAGGTGTCTGAGAATTAGGTATTCTTCTTCATCTTAAAACTGCTAGATGGCAAATGGTACTGTTGATATGGCCTGGTTCCAGTCTCATATGGTAGTACTCTGTTGACCTAAATTAAATTACTTGTCATTTAACCCTCCAATTAGTAATTCATAAACTGTTCACTTATCAATGGAAGTCTGGAACCCATTATTTTCTTTTTCCTCTTCATCTTCCTTTAATCTTGCTTATCGCATTCTTACTGCTGATAAAAAATTACACCACGTTGTTTTTATATTTCAAAAATGTATCTACTTTTTAAAATTAATTAATGAAACCTTGTAACTGCTATTTGACATATACATTTTTACACTCACTCTACGAATAGGCATAATGAGCTAAAACCAAGCTAAGCCATTTTCCCAAAGTAATACAATATGGCTATAGAGGTGGTGAGACTAAACATCCTATATAATTCTGTATAAAAGAATCATAATTCTCCACTCAATGGCATGCAAAAATTAGTAAACTTAATGTTTGTTTGTTTGTTTTTTCCTTAAACTCCATGGGAACTTCCCAAAATGAATGAAAGAATGGACACTAGCAAGAAGGACAAAACTGGTTGCAAGAGTGTGCTCAGAGATAGAAAAAAATAAAGTACAGAATTATCTTTTTTAAATAATCAACTGCAATAATTTATTCATCACTTGAAGAAACAGTATACTTATAAAGAAGCAAGCAGAAATGCTATGTGTACACACAGTCCCCTAAAACACTCTCATTTTCACACTCCAAAATAGTTCTTCTGGTTCCCTTCCCAGGCCATTCTCCGAAAACTTCAGATCAGCCTGCAGGATATCAAGTCTCACCGATTCCTGAAAACATCTCCCATGCCACATATTCCTCCTGTTCCTAAGTAGAAGGAGAGCTCGAGTTACTAGTGGGAAACTTTGTCTTGAAGCATACAAGGTCAGTCAGGGACAAGAAGGTAGAGTTTATCTTTCCTAAGAATTGAACTGAAATTAATATGAGAAACAAAAACCATCTTGAGTCTTTGATTCTTGTAACATGATACGTAACTGGAAGTCAGATATAGTTTGGGGGGAAGTTTGCAAAGGGTAAACAAACTTTCCCACATCTCTGAAACACACTGTGGTTTCTTTTAGTCTCTCTGATCTCAGCCAAACCACAAAGGATAACACACATCTGGAAAACCAACGAACATCCTCAAAAATAATGCTTGTACAATCCAGTAGACTCAGTTTTTGTGTGTGGGAATTTTTTCTATTAAACACTGTCCCAGTCTGAACATGCTGGTTTCTCTTTCAAAACTTCTTACATTTCTTTGTAATGACATTGACTGGATCTTTTCCTGTTTCCTTCTCTGTGCCAAGCCATGCTTCTTTTTTTCTTATTTTAATTGTCTTTAGTTTACTTTGTCAAAGTTTTTCTTCAATGCCTGCAGCTTCTCTGAGCCACCCCTTTTTAAATCCCCACTGTTTATTTCAATGCCTATTCCATTTAGAGTATTGTAGCTATTTTGTTTTTCTCCGGTTTTCTCCAGATGCTTTGGATCACTTAGCAGCCATCTTCTCGGTATATTTGGATAAGGAATTGGCTGGATGGCCACACTCAAAGAGTTGCAGTCAACAGCTCAATGCCCAAGTGGAGACCAGTGATGAGTGGCATTCCTCAGGGGTCCGTATTGGGACTGGTGCTGTTTAACATCTTTGTTGGAGACATGGACAGTGGGACTCAGGAAGTTCGCTGATGACACCAAGCTGTGTGGTGCGGTCGACACGCTGGAGGGAAGAGATGCCATCCAGAGGGACCTTGACAGGTTGGAGAGGTGGGCCCATGCAGACCTCATGAAGTTCAGCAAGGTCAAGTGCAAGGTTCTGCATATGGGTCAAGGCAATTTCAAGCACAAATACAGGCTGGGTGGAGAATGGATTGAAAGCAACCCTGAGGAGAAGGACTTAGAGGGTACCAGTGGACAAGAAGCTCAACATGAGCCAGCAATGTGCCCTTGCAGCCCAGAAAGCTAACCACATCCTGGGCTGCATCAAGAGAAGCATGGCCAGCAGGTCGAGGGAGGCGATTCTGCTCCTCTACTCCGCTCTGGTGAGACCCCGTCTGGAGTTCTGCATCCACCTCTGAAGCCCCCAGCATAAGGAGGACATGGGCAAGTTGGAGCGAGTCCAGAGGAGGGCTACAAAGATGATCAGAAGGCTGGAGCACCTCTCCTCTGAAGACAGCCTGAGAGAGCTGGGGCTGTTCAGCCTGGAGAAGAGGAGGCTTCAGGAAGACCTTATAGTGGTCTTCCAGTACCTAATAAAGGAGGCTTACAAGAAAGATGGGGAAAACCTGTTTAGCAGGGCCTGTTGTGACAGAATAAGGAGCAGTGATTCTAAAATACGAGGTAGATTTAGACTAGCTAAAAGGAAGAAATTTTTTACAACAAAGATGGTGAAGCACCGGAAGAGGTTGCCCAGAGAGGTGGTGGATGCCCCATCCCTGGAAACATTCAAGGCCAGGTTGGACGGGGCTCTGAGCAACCTGATCTGGTTGGAGGTGTCCCTGCTCCTTGCAGGGGAGTTGGACTAGATGACCTTTAAAGGTCCCTTCCAACCCTAACTGTTCTATGATTCTATGGTTTGTTTTTCTGGGTTATTTTTCTGCTGGATGGATTTCCCTGTCAGCTTTATCACCTCGTCACAGAAGTTGCTGTGCATACAGAACAATGTGTAGCCAGATGGAGTGACTGCAGTTCAGTGAAGTCAGCTGGAGCCTTTCACCTGCCACCAGTGAGCTGGGTCTGCAACTTCTGAAGCCTTTCTGCCTCCCTCAGTAATGTGACAGCAGTGAGAACTTCCAAAAGTCTTTCTCTCAGAAATATTTGATTAGCCTTAAGACTACATGTGATGGTGAAATGCTGCTGTGAGCTTATCCAAAATGGCCAATGCAATGTGAAAACCCTCCTATTTTTACAGAGGCAAATGTCCTTCAGCACATCTACAAATTGCTGGTCCTCTTATAAAATTGTTTCAGAGAGCATAGCATCACAGCTATCAGCACCAGAGAGATTGACTGTGATGTGACCATCAGAAGCCTAGGGAAGAGGTCAGAGTCACTGAAATGTTCAATCAGGTGAATGGGCAATCCCTAAATTGTTTCCTCATGGCTGCAGTTTTCTCACCTAATCACCTGACCCCTACCTGATCTATCAAACCTGCCTGCATTTACACTAAGGAACTGGTTCTACAACAAGAGTGACATGAAGAAATACATGATGGTGTTGTGAAAATTGTTAAAACTGATACTAAAAGTGAGGCTGCTTTGTCGGCTTTGCAGAGCTGCTGTGGCTGGCTGTCCATCAACAGTAATTCCTCCAGTGTGACATAGCTGTTTTTAACTCCATAATCTTTGATACCATGTATGAAAGTGAACCTGTCTGTGTGGAACAACAACGTATGGCTACAAACTTGAGTACATGTACTTTAAAAGACAGACGGCTGCGACTGTTCTCCTCTGAACAGCTTCCCTCTCCGGGCTTACGGATGGTTCATGAGTTGGGATTAGAACTGCAGTATACCACAGCAGCCTTATATGCAAATAATTTACATTTGGCTGACCATATGTCATAGAAAACTTCATAATCCATAGCTTTATGAAAAACTAGCATGTCCCTTGAAATGTTTTGCTGTAATCTTTATTCCTAGTTTTTGACCACATAAAATTATGGGAGTAAATTAGCATAGCTCTAATGTTTTCTGCAGATCACAGTGTTTGATCACAAAGGCATTAACAGCAACAACATGTTGGTGGCTTTCTTAAAGGCTTGATGGGAAATGAGCCAAAACCAACAGGCTCTGGCAAATTCCCAAGCCTTGATTAATTCTTTAGTGAAGTAGCAGCACTACAGTAGCAAACTTTTAACTTTTATATGGCCTTTCTTTCAAAATAACTTCTAAGTCAAACAGAGCAGAATTTACAGTTAATGTTTCATTTACATTTCTAGAGACAGAAGAAGGGGCTGCTCTGCTCCCCAATAAGTTTACATTCAAAACTTTTAAAAAGTCCAGGATTTTAATGCTCTTGCCCAAAATGACTCCTCTTGTCGGCACGTGGGATGTGATATTTCATCGTTCAAAACTTACATCCTCTGGTATGCCTCTCCTAACTGCTATGGTCTGGCAGCCCTTTTTATTTACTCTAGACTAATTTTGAATGATTACACAGAGCTATTCAAATTGTGGGAAACAAAGATTCCAGCCCAGACTTTTTTCTAAAATGCCCTTGTTTTCCTCCAGAATGTTTACATTATCCAGGTTAATGTGAGGAAGTTTACTGGGAAAAAAAGAACCTTAACCATTGCACCATGAAAAATAACTCAGCTATAGAGAGGCCATTTTTCATGTACAAGTTTGACCTCGAAATCAGTGGAAAAATTCCTATTGAGTAGATCAAAGCAGGATCAAGTCTTAAAGCAGCCTTTCTTCCATCAGTCATGCTAACACCCCCTAAACTGCTGTTGGTCTAGCAGCACAGAACAGCGTTAGAAGTGATACTACGTGTGTACAATGAGCCCTTTGAAAATCCTTCCCATTGTGAAACTAGCTTAGTATTTGAAAACATACTACTAATGTTCAAAGGTAATGTTAATAATTCACAGAGATGGATGAAATATTAAGTGTGGACAAACATTCCGACAAAAATCATTCTTAAAATCAGAACAGATCTTGCACTGCAGATTTTTAAACCACAGATTGCACATGTTATTTCACATAGAGAAAATATTTTCTCTGTTTTGATGTAGTATGGATTTACTTTGCAATCTTTAGAGATTTTACAGGCAAGACTGTTGGACAAGAAGCTATGTCAGGCTGGTCTTACTTATATAGCCCATTCTGCACAAAGTGGATTTTAATGTAGTTTTGCAGTTAGATTGCAGCATTTAAAGGGAATTTGAATAAATAATAATCAAGAAGAAAGTTGCCGTGAAGTAGCACTTGTTATCCTGTCTCTGTAGTCAGTCATAAAGCTGGAATTAAAAAAAAAAAAAAATTCTTACTGAAAAAGAACCTTTTCCATTATAGAACTTCACATCCACTAAATATTGAGAAAATGTAATGGATACAAACATGAAAAAAAAAAGATACAGACTGCATGGAACAATTACTTCTTACCCTGAAGATGCACTGGCTCCTCTCTGATACAACATTGTCACTTAGAAGGTGTTGGTGTCACTTTAACAGATCACAATGTCCCAAAAGCACAACTGGATCTCTTCCTATCAAAACTCCAGTCTGAAGTGCATGCCCTGGGTGTGTCACCTTGAACATACCACAACAACAGCTAGGTCCAAGACCACCTCTAGGACTTCTTCCATGATAGGTATTGTTTGTGTTGGGACTTCTGCCACCATTGTGCTTAAGTATTCTTGGTGTACCAAGGATGGAAAAAGTGCTTGTTAAATTGAAGAGACCAGTCAAAACAATCTTAATGACAAAAAAAAAAACCAAACACTACTGCACTTAGAAACCCAGCATGGTTCTGATCTCACTGATAGGAGCATGTCAAGTTTAATTCCGTTCCAAGAGTAACACTATTAAACAGAATTACATCTGTCAGAACTAAAGATGGTATCAGTGAAACCAGAATCGTCGTCTTTGCATCTTTTTTATATTATAATGCACATTATATTACTTCACAGATGGTTTGTGTTTTCAAAATGCTTCTCATCTTTTTTCTTGTATTTCACAAAGATGCTTTGCTAAAAATTATTAAAAATATTGAACTGCTCTTCTCACTCCTCCCAAAAGGAAAAAAAAAAAATAGACTTGTACATGCTGTGGATGGTCCAGAGATATTTTAAAACACCCAGCTGGGAAAAACATAAATTATATTAAGTTACAGGATTAAATAAAAATGGGAATCTGTCCAGGAAAATGACGTTCTGGGTAAAGTAAATAGGTGTATTTATAGACTTCAGAGTTCTTAGCTATTTCCCAGTTTTACAGGCTGGATATGAGAGTGTTTAATGTAGGTTTTCAAAACAAGATAAACCTAGAAGTTACAGTTAACAAATGTACGAGTTCTTTGCTACTACTCCAAATACTAAAAATATTATTAAAACTATAAAGCTAGTATTACTTTGCTTCCTTTTACATAAGTGGACTAAAAGGAATGGTATTTACTAAACATTTTTTTTAAGCATTTCATTTATAAGACTGAGTGATATGTTTATAACACCTAGTATCCTGACCTGTCTAAAAGCACTTCTCTGTTCTGGGAAAACTGCAACGTACCTGAGAGATACAGCAAGATCATTCACACCGTATTTCACAACATGCCACTATTTCCTTTTAGCCAAATCTTTCCCAGATAAATTAAAGAATTTGGCATCCACACAGTTTAAACTCCTGACCTCCAAGCAGGTCCTTCCGCTGTGAGGAACTGAAGGAGCAGGAAGTGCAGTGCCCTGACCCTATAAATCTTGTGAATATTAACCTCCAGACCCATGAAGAATCATCTATTCAGCATCAGTTAAGAAAACCTAAAAAATACTGCTTAGAACTTTGGAATAGTATGAAAAAAATGGCTTAGAAACATAAACAACAATAAATGTTCCTACTTAATACCACTTTCTGGATAAACACTCATTAATGTTCAGAGGTGTATGGGTTAAAAAAAAAATTAATCTATTGTCCTTTCACACCACTAACGGCTTTCCAAAATCTCTTTCTGACATGCATTTATAAGTAATCAGCTTTTTTAAAAAAAATTGTTATGAGGTTGATTGAACGGAACACTCCATCTTCAGCACTGGGTAAACCCACATGGTGCTAAGGAGGCAGAGAAAAATCAATTTTCATGTTTTTCCACAGACCAGTGCAATTAATTATAACTGAGTCCTACAGGAACAAAAATAAGTATGGACTTCCAATCTAAAACTGTAGTGAATAGTCTTTTTTTTTCACCAATGTTCATAGTGAGAACACAAGATAATTAACACAGTATGCCTGCAATATTTTTGAGTATGAAAGAATAAGTAACTTTAGGTAAACTGTAAAACAAGCATTCTTTATAATAAATCAGATGTGGGCTAGGAAAGGGAAATACTGAGCAAGCTCACAGCAGTTCAACAAAGCAGGAGAGAAGATTCACACAGGACTGATTACCACCACTGCAATATACACCTATTTGTGTCTGTGTGGTAAAATCCATAACCCACTTGCCAGTCACCTGGATTTATTCTACAGTTTCTGGGAAGAGAAGTACATAAGAAAGGAACAGGAAAGCCAGTAATTTGATGGAGAAATCCCATCAAATCATTTTTACTCACTTCAAATACACATGATAACTAACTGAAATGCCACACCTTACATTTTGTACAGATCTTTGATTCTTATCTCCTGTTTAGTTTGCATTTTTATTGCCCAGGCCACATTGTGGTTATGTAGACATAATATGCACACTCACACACACATGTATACATACACGTAAATATTTATATGCATATGTATCTACATATACAAATAGAGTCTCTCAAAAAACTTTGCATTCTAAGCTGATGATTATCCATCTCCTCTCCTAGCAGAAGTGACACTTAACACTGTAGACAGACTGGTATAGACCACGGCACTCTTTTACATGCTTTTAAAAGGTTGCCCTATATATAGAAACTATGGTCAGCTGAAAACTGAGAAAACATGACATTTTCCATAATGATTATGAAGAAATAAAACTAGTGTCTCATAAAGAGCCACAAGCATTTGATGAGCTTTTTGTTGTTGTTTTGTGAAAGTAGGAAAGACGAACTCAGGTACCTCTCACAGCAACATGAGTGAAGTTTGCTCCAAACCACATTTCCCTGTTTTCCCTGAGCCTGCATGACACAACCGACCAGTCACACCCAGGAGCCCACAGAACCCAATCCTGTTCCTCCAGGCTTCCGGTTCTTTCAGTACTGAAGTTAGATCTTAGCCACCGAATGCACAACTGTTCCATATTTTATTTTATCCTCAGGCTTGACTTACAGCATAGATTTAAAACCCATCTCTGAAAACAGAATTATTCATTCCTAACAAGCCTTTCTGTGGAATTGATCCCTATATTATTTGCATGCAGATGCATTAATTATTTAGCTCTCCAACAACCTCATGAGGCCAATTACACATTTCCATTTTAAATGGGCAAGACTACCATGGGTGAAAAAAGGTTTCATTAATTTTGGGTACCTAGTTTGAGATCGGTAGACCTGTTTTTTCAAGGTACTCAGCACTTCTTATGCTTAAAACACAGCTTTTGTGGGCTTTACATGCCACCAGCATCAGACTTACAAGTTATCTGAATTCCAACACCTCTTAAGAGCTTACTGTTGCAACTTGTAACAATGGTCTTTCATTACAGCTATTGTGTGGATTTTTCTAGGTTTCTGAAAAGGTAAACTATTCTGTAATATGAATTATTATTACACCTAAACTTTGTGTTAAGCAATAGTAATAGGCTAAAGGATTTGTCAACAAATGAAAATTGTGTTTTGCCGTATTAGTAAGCAGAAAAAAACTACCTTTGACAAGGTGAAATTCTGAACTCAGTATATGGACACAATGAGTCAAGCTAGTGATTATTTGCTTTGTTTAAGAAGCATAAAAATGGACAGGTTTTGCTATGCAAGAAATTCCCAAGAAACAATGCAAGTTTAAAAAAAAAAACCAATTCCGTCCCCTGTAAAAAAATTGTAATATATATTCTTAAAGGCAAAGTTGAGTAGATTTTCTATTATATTATTTTATCTTACATTATTTAGTATTTTGAAATATCTCTTCAAATAAAATCAATCAGAATATCACATCCTGTGAATGAGTTTATAAGTATCTAAATTCTAGTGAACATCAGTGGAGGACATTTTTAAATGCATAAATGAATAGAAGCACCTACTTCTCCTGACGTAAGTAGTCAACTTGTAACAACACTGATGTACCTAACTGCTAGGAATGCCTTTGAATACTTACCCAATAAACATGTATTCTTAAATCACCTACATTTTAAAGCAAAAGCCACACTGAGTAACTAAAGTCTGACCTATGTTAACATTTACTTATACGATGCAGAAGTTCTGTGTCTGTTTCATTTTCTAAAGGCAAATGATAGTCTTGCAGTTTATTACACTTCCCCAAATTGTCCTGAGTTTTCTACCACTTCAGCTGAACCCAGCTGGAAACTGAGGAGCGAACCTTTCCACGTACATTGCACCAGGATAATTTATCAACCCTCAGTGTTTCACCATTGTAATCATAACAGGACAGTTCCAGAAAAAAACATTCTGAAGAGTCAACTAGCCTGGAGCCTTGCTAGGTGATAATGTGCGAAGGCTAGGGGAGAACAACAAAATTTTCTTCCTTATAGGACAAGCAATCGACTTTGGCTCCTTCTTTGCATGCATTTCCGGACCATTGGGTCCATGTAAATTTTGAGCTACCCAGCAGGCTCCGCAGACCTGGAGCCTTGGCATTTAAGAGCATGTGGACAGCATGTGCCAGCCTAACCCACAAAAGGAGGACAAAAAAGGGCAAAGGCAGGATGATGCCTTAATTCTACATTAAGCATTGAGCACCAGAAAAAGACTACTTCCGGAAAGCAAGACTACTACTTGCTTTCTGCACCCCATGCTAAGGTACAGCCAGCAAAGGATACATGGTTTTTGGGGCACAAAATGACTATTTTGCTGCTGTGCAACTCTCAGCACAGATATTATTTTCTAGAATCAATTAAAAAGTGGTTTGACATCTACAGTTACTTTTTGCAAACACAGAGTTTTCAACTTCTTATCTAGTTTTTCCATGCTCATCAGGCTACATGTTTTTGTGGGGACTTCTACCTTAGAAGCAGAAGGAAGATGAAGACTGCAGTTGACTGGTTGTACAATTTCATTTCCTAAAACCATATCTTTCATGTACTTCTCTGGGAAAAATAGTAATTTATTCTACAGTCTTGTGATGACGCATTTTAATGCATTTTTAATAAGACATTTAAGTTCTCATTCCTTTTCTTGGCAATATATTTGAAAGTGTCACAGTTTGAGCATCTAACCTGGCCTAAATTCCTATTTAGGAGCCCGTGGGAAAAGCCTGTATTCATTTAATCAAACACAGAGGGATACTGTTGGGAAACACAGGATAAATGACTATGTACATATTCCCTGCTGACAACCTTGCTCTAACTCCTACGTATTGTCCTGGAGCTGTTTCAAGAAGACGTCTCTGTTAATGCTTGTTACACAATTAAACCTTTAGAGTTGCTGAACGGAGTGCTCAGAATTTCACATATATTGGCTGTTTGGCTTAGCCAGGTGTGACATCTGTTGCAGAAGAGCTCAGATTTTATCATCATAGAAGCCCCTTTTAAAAATATGTAGCCACACACCTGTTTAAATATGTCCACCACAAAAACATACCAGAAAAGACAGAACTTCGTAAGTCTTGTGGGTAATCTCTCTGTTTTGTTTTGGACAGGTACATAGGCAGTAATTCCACACACACTACGTAGTATCAGGTTCACACACTACCATATAACCCAGCAGTACAAATTTGGCCTTGATCAGACGTGAGCACACAACTGCATGTATGCAAGAATGGTCAGTCCTGACAATTTTTAGTTTATGTTAGCTAGCGTTTATGTTGGCTGCAGAGGAATTGAAGATATCTATTGCCAAAGGAATCCTGAGAACCATCTAGTCAAGTCATTGCAATTGAGGCCACACAATCTGAAATAGCCCTCTGGATGTAACAATGACAAAATAAGGGATTTGAGAGAGGTTTTCTCTTAAGCAGGGAAGGGAAAATCAAAAGTGTCTTCTCAGTAAAAATGTGGTTAACAGCTCTAAGTAACCTTCTATTTACTAATAACTCTTTGAAGAGTGCTGATCAAAGAAGCACGACCCATGTATTCCAGGTGCTAAGTCTCCCCTTCCAAGGACCGAAGGAGTGAACTACAATAAGAAGTGTATATGCAGCTTACAACTGCCAGTAAGCAAAATAAATTATTATGCCGAATCATCTTCACTTTCCACTAAGAAAAATCAGCTACTTCAGAACTCAGAAACTGCAGAAGGACTCTCCCAAGTGGCTCTCACTTCGCCTCTCTCATCCAGCTTCACTAAATCTCTCTAATGCTTCTAAGGGCTTCATCAGGAAAAAAAAAACTGTCCACAAGCCCAAACTCTCAATTCTATGAGTAGCAGCTAGAGAAAAATCCAGGAGAAACAAATTTTTAAGACTTTGCCATTGAGAAATTGACTAAAGGTTCCATAAATTAAGATTATCTTTCCTCACTCATATGCCAGCTTTCTTCATCTTAGTTTGAATTCAACCTATTTGGGATCAACAATGTTGGTTCAGAAATAGATGGCTTTGAACTGGTTTGGGTTTTAACCATTTTAATTCTAGTTCTTTAGCAAAACTACGACATATTGCCATTGAGCTGACAAAATTGATATTCAGTAAAATTTCAGAGTATATACTGTAATTTTTCCGAGCTTTGTGCCTGATCAAAAAGAGTGCCTGATGTGTAAAAAAAAAAGTCCATTGTTTAGTTACACACTGTTTTAAAAGTGGATGAAAAAAGCATGGAGTCTAACTTTCCCAAGAATTCCACTCTGGGATATTTAAAAGCAAAATCTGTATGTATCTTTATCAGACAGATCATAGTTTCACAAGAATGCTGAAAAATGAATGAAATAACAGAAATAGAGACTTGAAATCATCATTCTGACTCAGTTAACAGTAAGCAATGGCAATGAAAACACTACTCTCATAAAAGCATAAAATTCAACTATTTGGTCTCCCAAATTCTCTATTTAAGAACTTCATTCAATGTCACTTTTGACTGAAGAAGCTACAAGAGACAAGCATTTTCATGCTTTCAGATGGAGCATACCCATTCAATTCAGCATTTTAACTTTTCTGAATGTACGTTTTTGCAGAATTACCTGTTTTCATTACTTAGTTTATTCAGTTCTATGTTTTCTTTTCACTTTTATCAATATTAAGTACAAATTCACCCACTGGCATTTCAGAATCACTCCGCAATCACAACCCACCACTCTGCAATGCTGATTCACAGCTTCTGTGGTGACTACAGGGAGAACAAAATAGCAGTATATGATCAGCTCAACGAAAAAAAAGAAAAAAAAAAAAGCTTAGATATCAAATTTTGTACTGAACTACCCAGAAGCCTTTCTGCTTCACAGAAATGCTTAAGTTGTTGCAAATTCAACCACACTAAGACTGCATTTTTTTTAAACAGCCAAAGACTGTTGACTTCAACAATTACTCCTCCAATTCAATCATCAGTGATTTAACATTCAGTCCAGCATGCCACGACACTGATCTATATCTTTGCATTGTTTCATAAATGATTAACAGTCCTAACAAAGCCTTTGCAAGAAGTCTGTATTCACTTACATAAGGTAAAACACCTAACCTCTTCCACAACATCTCTGTAAGTACCTAAACCAACAAGCATTTAGTGGCTACCAGTTGACCCTGTACCATCCCCTAAACCAGCACCATTACAGTTTGTTCCAGTGAGATATATAGGGGCTTGTTTGCTGGTTTCTAAACTCTAGGGTACACTAACTTTTAAGATAAATCCTGCTGAATAAATATCCTGTTGCAAACACCTTTTCCATAAGGAGCTATGGCAGCTGTTGCATATACACTGGCTCTTTCTTGCAGATCATGCTCATTCTTCTGTTTGCGTGGTGTTGTGGTGCAGTTTCCTTCCAGAAAGCCATCTTCCCTGTAAGTTAGCAGCAGGGCCTAGCTGTTGGGCTGCTCCAAGACAGAAATGTTTCTCAGTTGAAAAACAGAAACAGGATGTAGCAGCTTTCTGAATTTTCACAGCTGACCTTAGCAAAATATTTCATATTTTTCTATTAAATTTCTTCAAAACGTTAAATGAGTAATACTCCTCATAGGCTTTAGTTATCTCCAGTATTCTGTTAGGTGTGCGTAACATCTTAGGGATAGGATGTATCAGGAATTACAACCCGGTTCTGACAATCTCCAGCATGATCTTGTACTAAAAGATGAAACTTTGTATCTTTTCAGATGGATTAATCTTAAATACAAATCCTGTTCAGTGGGTAATCTGGACAAAAGTGGACCATAACACTCAAAGGCATCTTGGTAAGGGATCGCAAGCCAGGAAACAGTGAACATTCTTTATTGTATTTTATACATATTTTATTATAATTTTCATGGAAAATTATGCATGTCTCACTATTTTTGTTATTAAGTCTCTTAACTTACATGTGTCATATAAAACCAGTATCAAACCACAAATATTCAAAATAGGTCAGTGTGTTTAGGTAAGGTATGTAATAAAAATAAACTTACATAGCTCACTTAACTTACAGCACAAAACTGTGTGTCATTCATTGAAGACTTATCTATGCAATGCCTAGAACTTCACTTGCAAAGAGTAATTTAAAGGGATCACTGGAACAGTGAATATCTGTTGAATCAGAACTGTGGACTCTCCATCTTTGGTGATTTTAAAGACTCAGTTAGACAAAAGTCATAGCTGAGCCCTGATCTAGTGCTAGTAACGTGGTTGGAACAGAGACAGGACTAGATAACCTCCAGAAGTCCCTTCCAACTAACATTTCTATGATGCTCTGATTTCATAGTACTGTGTAAAATTACCACATTCTTAATGAATGGATTAATGAAAAAAAGTATCATGGTCACAAAAATCTCACAACCAAGAGCAGTCCTTTAACTCCAAAAATTGTATTAGGACAATGGCAAGACAGCTACATTGACATATTCAAATTGGCCCAAAATAAATGAGAGGAGTATAGAAGAAGGTGTCTAGTTGAAAGACCACTTTCTCCAAGCTGGATAATCTACTTCTTCCTTAAAACATACAATATCAATAGATCATATTTAAACTCTTTCTTTTAACTACATACTTACCCGAAGCCTTACAAAGTAAGCTTACAACTGTGTAAGCACATTTTTCTTTTAAAAAAATATTTCTTGTAGTTTTGTCCAATATCAATGCTACTATATTTATGGTAAATAGAATTTTGTGTGCACTACCCATTTCAAACTTTTTGTGCAATCTCACAATTCATCAACAGTGTAAAGTGAAGACAGTCATCTCCTTGGAAAAATGCTATACTGCCAGACAAGCACGGGTTGGACACAGGAAATCAGGTTCAAGACAAGAAAGTCAAAAATCATTCTTATACATATTGCTCTATAGCAGTGACTTCTTAAAATTTCAAGCTGAGCACATCACCAAAATCTCACACTCGTTTTAGGTAGAGTTTACGAGCTACAAACTGTATTTCAGTTCTTTCAGGAATGCAAAGAGATGTAACTGTGGCAGGGTTCATCTGGTGGTCTGACCCAAGGAAGGGCTTCCGTGGCTTCTGGGACGTTTTGCCTGCTTTTGCCATAAACTTTGTACAACCGAGGGAACCGCAGGGACCAGAACCACCTCGGCTGCGGCTGCTGGAGAACAGTACGGATGGCACAAAGCCGGTCCTGGCGGCGTTAAGAAAGGCCTCGAGCGAGACGAAAGGCGGCGTTAAGAACCCTGCTGGTCTCCTCACGGCTCTGAGCCACCTCCCGGGGGCGGCCGCCAGCCGCTGCCCGCCAACAGCCCCTTGTGCAGACCCGCCGGTACCGGAGAGCCGCGCCGGGCGGCCAACCCTGACAGCTACCCCCGCGGGCGGGAGGCCCCGGCCCGGGCCCGGGCCCAGCGGCGGGACACGCAGGGGCACGCATACACGCAGGGAGGGACACGGGGACAGATGCAGGGACACGGGGACAGATGCAGGGACACGGGGACAGATGCAGGGCCACTTACTTGATGTCCTCCCAGACGGCGGGGCCGTAGTTGCGGATGACGAGCAGCTCCAGGGCGTGGTTGACGAAGCCGTACTGCGGGGCAGGGCCAGGCGGCGGCACGGTCAGGTACCGGGCGGGGGAGCCCCTTCCACCGCCCCGCAGCATCCCACCTCACCCCTCCCATCCCAGTGCCGGTCGCCCCGGCGGGAAGCAACCCCTCCGAAACAGCCCCTCCATTGCACCCCAAAACACAGGGCTGGGGCCCGGCTCCCCTCCCGGCTCCCTCTTCCCAAGCGGATTCAGCACCTTCCCTCCCACCGTGGGCCCGGACCAGACCAGCCCAGCCCAGCCCAGCCCAGCCCGGCCCAGCCCAGCCTAGACATGCTCCGTCAGCCTCGGTGTCCCGGGTAGGGAAGGTGGCCCGCTGGAGCTCACCATGATGCCGCCACTGTCGCCGCCGCCGCCGCCCAGCAGAAAATCGGTCCCGATCGCCTCACCACCTCCCCCGGCCGCCACCACTCCGAGTGGCACCCGCCGACAGCCAATGGCGAGGGCGGCCGCCGCTCTAGTATCCAATGATGGGCGCGGCCGCCGTGCTGTCCTCCAATCAGAGGCGGGGGCGGGACTGCGGGGTGGCTGAGG
>WHYT01017434.1:533567-580032 GCA_009806455.1 Tetrax tetrax
GGGGCCGGGGGCGGGCGGCGCGGGGTTCGCCTGGCGGGGAGGGCCGGGCCGAGCCGAGCCGAGCCGAGCCGAGCCGAGCCGAGCCGAGCCGAGCCGAGCCGAGCAAAGCCGAGGGCTGCGCCGGTTCCCTGCGCGCTGCAAGGCCTGCGGTTGCCCTACTCCTCCCCGGGTGCTGAGGCGGCGGCGGCCGGCGTGCTCGTTGTCGCCGCAGGCTGCCGTGTGCGGGAGAGGGAAGGAGGGACAGGCCTAGAAAATGCATACATCCCCCTCGGGTGGTTTTTTTTTTTCCCCTCTCCCCGATGCTCACCTCCGCGGGGAACCTCTGTCTTCCGCTTTCTTACGCATCAAAAAGGGTTTTCCAAATGCTTTTCTCCGTTGGGACCCTCCTGGCACCGAGTCGGAAGGTTCCCCAACGTGCCTGGCAGGTGCCCAGGGCGCGGGTCGGTGCCATGTCGGGTAGGCCGGTGTCAGCTCGGGCGTCGGAGCCCTTCGCAGGAACAGAAATGCCTCCTCAATTGTTTCGTATGCCAGTGCAACCACTTAGCTTTTGGGAAGATCAATGACCCCTAAAAGGTGAAGAATCTGAGAGGCAAAATGATGGCAGACATTTCTGTTTCCGTGCATTCATTTTTCAAAGGCTACTGAAGTTAAAAGGGTGTTTTAATGAGTGCTTTAAGTAATGGGTTTTTTTTGTAGTGTTAGTAGCCAACGTGAATAAGCACTGCATTGTACCAGTAACCTGCTGCATACAGATTCTCAAAGGGTTCTTCAAGTAAGGTGTGACCCTTGCAACAGGAGTTTTTGAGCAGAGGATTGCTGACAACATGCCAAGGACAGTTCAGAAATAACACGCTGACATGTTATATACATGGAACAAAAAAGATAGTGCTGCACTTGAAAAACCTATTTAGTTTAAAGCCCTTTGTACCATCTACATACCTGACCTCAGTGTATGAAATGAAAATCCTAATGAGACTACTGATTTTTTTTTTTGCTTGCTTAAAAAGGATCAAAATACATTCAAGAGATGATGAGACTACTTAGTAAGTTCATAGGATCAATACTTGATGGGCTACTACTGTAGTAGGTCTTGGGCAGAGACCTTGCTACGTGAAGTTAGTAGAGCCATAGATGCTAATCTATCCAAAAGGATTCTAGATGTAAGTAACATTGCAAAAGTTCAGACCTTAGTAAGATAGTGCAAAATAAGTTTAAAATTTGAACTGTTCACATAATTTATGAAGAAAAAAAAAAAAGAAAAAAATAACTCCATCAAAAGATGGAGTATGTGTGTTGAAACTTACATGTAAGTAAGTTACCAAATGACAACATTTAATATCTTTTGAAGTCTCATCTACTGCTTGTTGAACTTTTGAATCTATGTTAAGATCTGTTAAAATCACTAGTAAGTGAGGAGACAAATTATGGGTGGATAGCCATCAGAAATTTGGCAAATGTATCTCAGCAGGCGTTCTAAGAACAGCACAGGGAAACCCTGATTTTAGGTCATGTAGGCATAATAAACAATTCTATTTAGTTTAACGCATTCCAAACCTATTAGGAAAACCAATTCTGGATTTTTTTGAAGGATGACCGAGAACAAAAGTTTCCGTGTAACTAGTTAAAACCACACAAATAATGTGCTAATTTTGAAGGAAGAAAATAAAATTTTAGAAAAAAAAATAACCAAACTACTGGTTGAACATATCAGTGTAAAAAAAACAAACAAACAAACAAAAACACAAACAAACAAAAACTGAAGAGATAAAAATCTCCAGGAATCTCTTCAATCCCCAGGAAATAGGCAACGAAGCTCATCATGCTGTTGTAACCAGATAAAAGGCTATGTTTCCTTATAGCTGAGGAGGGGTCAGCTTCTCACCAATTAACTAAGATTTGAGTTCATCAGATCACCATCTGCTTTTCCTAATTGATAGGAAGGAAATTTTGGGAAAATGGGAAAAAATATCCTACGATACAAATGTAGTTACCAAGTGCCCTTGGTAACTTTTCTGTGCCTACTGGTGGTAATGAATCTACACTACTGGAGGATCTAAGACAACACCTGGGAGTTTTGCCCTCTGATATTGTGTAGTCTTCCTCTTCACACACTTGTGAAATAGTTTTGGGGATACAAAATGTCAAGGAAGTCCTGACAGCACATCCCAGGCAGGGTGTGCTGTCACAGGACCAGGAAACAAGAACACTGGATTGAGAATCGATGTTAACAAGATCCCCATTCTTCATAAGTTTCAAGGGAATCCACTTGCCCAGTCTGTGTATGGGGTAAACCACCATGCTCATAAAGTGATACTAGAGAGAGTACATAAAATTCTTTTTTATATATAATTTTTGGAGAGTAGGTTATCCTGGCAATTTTCTGTACCTGAGTGACACTTTTTCAAAAGTGTTAATATCAGCTGTCGTAGTTCAGCCCCGATCGGGACCAGACTACGCAGTCTCTCTCCCGCTCCCCCCACCGTCTGAAAGAATAGGGGGAGAAATATAAGAAAAACAGCTTGAGGTTTGAGATAAAGACGGGGAGGAATCCTTAAAGTTACCGTCATGGGCAAAACAGACTCGACTTGGGGAAAAACTATTCATTTATTACTAAAACTAGCAGGATAATGAGACAGGGAACAAGATAACCCCCCCCCCACCCCTTCCTCTTCCCAGGCTTAACATTTATCTCTACTACCTTCCCCTCCCAAGCGGCACGGGGGGGGGAAAAGGGAATGGGGGTCACGGTCAGTTCATCACGCGTTGTTTCATGCCGCTGCTTCATCGTCGGGGGAAGAACTCCTCACATTCCTCCCCTGCTCCTTCGTGGAGTCCCTCCCACGGGCCACAGTCCTTCGTGAAACTGCTCCGGCGTGGGTCATCTCTTCCACGGAGTGCAGTCCCTCTAGAACAGCTGCCCCAGCGGGCCCTCCACGGGCCACAGCCTCCTTCAGGCCTCCACCTGCTCTGGCATGGGCTCCTCCACGGGCTGCAGGTGAATCTCTGCTCCTCCGTGGACCTCCATGGGCTGCAGGGGGACAACCTGCTCCACCATGGTCATCACCACAGGCTGCAGGGGAATCTTGGCCAGGAGCCGCATTACTCCTCCCCCTCCTTCTTCACTGACCTCGGCGCCTGCAGCCGTTCCTCACAACAGGCCGGCAGACGCCTCTCAGGATCCTTTTTACATCTTATTCTCTTCTCATCTATTCTTGCAATTAAGCCATTGTAATACAAGTCGAAGGTCTAGCATCCGGGATGAGATTTGTAAAATGTGAACTGAAAACAGCATGGGCAGAGTTAAAGCAGACAATGATTCATTTAATTTTCTAAAACAGGAATCCCCTTTTAAAGGTTTGGAAGATGATGAATTCAAGAATTCAACCATGTAAGTTGCTGAGAGGAACCAGCCTCCATTCTGGATGCCTGCTGAATCAAGACTGTCTGTAAGTCTTAGGCAAGATTTGGTTTCAGTTGAAAGGAAGGCTCTAATTTAACAAGATAAAGTGTTAATAAAGATAAACTGTTAATACTGGGCTGCATTTTCGAGACCCAACCCTACCAGTATCAGGGCTGTTAGGTCACATGCATTATGCATGTCACACAACCATTTGAACTGTATTCGATGCTTTTCTATAAAGCCTGCAGCTTAATCACTGCAGCATGCAATCTCATTCCCATTTGAGGACCCTCCTGCACTAGGTGCAGCTCATGACCTGCTGCCCAGCTGCCTTTTGGTATTCAGGAGTGGGAGAGCAGCTGTGGCACTAGTCACAACTGGGACGTACATGGGATGGAATGCTGGTGTGAAAGGAGCCTTTTGGAAGGTGTTTTCTGTAACTGAAATCCCACAAGGCAGCTTCTTCACTTCTTGTCCCCCTGAACGTGGTTTTCAGGAATTTTCTGCATTGGCCATCAGAAAGCCAAAAGAGTTGCAGTCAGTAATTACAGGAGAAAAACAACTGCTGTACTTTTAAAGTGATGGTATACATGTTTTTTTCCTGGTATGAGATGCTAACTTCATCTGGAAATTCTTTTTGAGATCTATGATAGCAAAAAGTAGCATGGGATCCTTTTATGCATAAAGGGCAGTTGCTGAGACAATAACTTTGGGAAAACCACTAGCTGGCCAAGAACATCTACATTCAGTTCAGTATGGTTTGTGTTAATACATAACCACTTTATAGTGGGGCGTAAGTACTTACAAAGTAAGTATTTTAATAAGTTGGATTTTTTACTTTGGACTTTGCTCTTACGCTTTATGTTGTTATTGTAATCCTGAATAAAAATGCTGCCTTATATGGTATTGCTGGATTTCACTTCCTGAAGATGGAGTTACTTTACAGACATCAAACTGAATTATGGGTATTTTCTAGTTATCTGTTCCAAATCATAATGGTCGGAGACTTGACATTTGGGATTGTCATAATAATACTTTCTCAGGTGCAGAAATATGCTCTTTTTTTAAGATCACTTCAGCAAGATTCATTGTTTTTACTGTACCACCGCATACTATTTCACTATACCGTTCTATTCATTTTCCAGTATCGGTATTGACAAGCTATGACTGAAATAGCCCTCAATATGTCAATGCTGTTCTGTAATGCAATAACCTGTGTAGACTTGAGAAACTCTGTGGGCTCTGTTGCATCCTCCTGTAAGAGGAATGTAATCTTAGCAACGGAGAGGAAATGCCTCGATCTTCCCTAATGCCTTCTGCAATCAGTGGAAAGATTCCTGCTGGTTTTCACAGGCTCCAAAACTCCTGAGAATGTTATTGTCCTCAGTATTTCTTTGTCAGATTTTGTTTGGGCTGAAAAAATCAGAAGAGTGGAAGGGTATCTAAAACTTTATCTGCCCCTTTTTACATCCTTGGGATGTTACTACATGTATTCCTCTACGTTATTTCCCATTACGTGCTGTGTGTGCAGGATATTAAACATGGCATTTGTTGGTGTAGTGACACAAGAATTTATAACTTTGTACTGCTCAGAAGATGGGGAACAACTTCAGCACAGATCTTCAAAGGAGGCCTTCTAATGGGGCTGCAAAGCATTGTACTCATTTCTGTTTTTATTAGGAAACCACTGGCTCAACTTGACTTTACCATCAGCATCAAAAATCTGCCTAAGCAGATGAGACACATTTTATAAGGTTGTATACTTTGTTTTAGATTGTTTCACAGTTTATTCTTTCTTTGACTGGCTCTCCAGCTTCATGTTCCAGCCTAACTGCATATTTAACATTCAGATCATACTGTTTGTGCTCAGGAGAGTACATATCTTTAAATTGTTGCATCTGGATGTAGCAAAGGTTCCAGAACCATTGATTATCTTCCATCTTTTATTTGTACTTCAGTGTCAGAGCAATGCCGAGTAATGTAAGACAGTGAGTTTTACTCTCTCCTTTTGGTCTGCAGAAAAGGACTGCCAGTGAACTCATGCAAATGGGATTGGGAAACTTAAAAAATAAAATAAAATGCAGCTTTTATCTGATTATTTCCTTCCTATGCAGTTGTCAGCAGTCATACCATCAGAGATGGTTTTAGAGGTCTCTAAAGCCTGTTGTAGCACACATCTTGCAGTCTTTAGAGGTAGAAAAGAAAATCCTAGCTTTCATTTCATAAACAGCCTCAAAGTTAAATTTGGTTCTTGCCAATCTGACTTCAGATAAACTGGAGCACGGCTTTGAAAGCAACACAGTCCTTTGAATGCTGTATGGCAAATAGCCACAGAAATTATTGCTGTTGCAGGAAACAAAAACTCCCCTTCCACTGCTTTGGCAGAACAATGAGCAGGCATAAAAAATGCTAGCAGCTAGAGTGGCCTGCTAGGATATAGGATGGGTGGAGTTTGAAAAAGGGTCCCCTTGCCAAATTTTGAGATAAATTCCCCTTAATTCTAATGGCTTTCAGCTGGAAATACTGATTTTGCCTTCTGTACTATCTGTTGCAGTTTGTTTTTTTTTTCTGCAGAGAATGCAAAAGAAAGTGATGGGAGAAACAAACTGGGTTTGGGGGACTTCTGAATTCCTCTTTTGTAAGATTTCACAGGAAAAAGTAGATCTGTCCTAGGGCTCGATTATGTGTGCGCTTCACTGTTTTGTCACTTTCTGAGAGTTCGTTCGCTTTGGTTTTGCACAGTAGTTCAGAGAGAAAGAAAAGATCAGTTCCACACTAATTGCACTTCCTCTGACACCAGCAAAGAGATTTTTTTTCCCAACATCTCTCTAAAATCTTATTAGGTCTTGCCTGAATGAAATAAAATTAGTTGAATTCCTTTGCTGTAGCTTTTACTTTAGCTATATCACTGTTAAGTTTAATTTTTATTTATTTCAAGGGCCATTTACACCTCTTTGGCAAAGAAATAGCAGTGCGCTAAAAGTGTATCTTCCACTACACAGGTAAACGTGAACAGAAATTTGCCCCACAGAACCTTCATGAACTAAGAAAATAAAACTTCACATCATAACAAAACTGTTTCTGAACATAACACTAAGATACTTATATATTTATATAAATAGTGGACATAACACTAACATACTTGTATATTTATATAAATAGCATTGCATAGTCTGAAGACTTTCACAATATCATACAACATCATACTGTACAAGACATCAACTTATAAACAACAGTTTTATTTCCTTGCAAATTATCCCAGTATTTTAATTGCCTCCTTTTGTTTATCTCAACAATTTGCAAATTGGCTTTCTGATTCCTTTTTTCCACTTGCTTTAATTTAAATAAAAAGATTAGGTTAAAAGCAAAAGGACTATTTAAGATCTATGTGAAAGGATTAGTTAAAAATAATTGTCCCTTACTAAATATATATTCATTCAGCAAGAAACTTGAACAGAGGAACAGCTTCAGTGAGACCTAAATTCTTAAGATATGCTTAAAGCTAAACGTAGGCTTCTGGGTTTTTTTGCAGAACAGGTCTGAAAGCAAGTACATTTTAAAGCACTTTCTTGAATTATTATCTTAAATACATGCCTAAATCTTATTTACTTCACTGAGATTTAAGCATATTGCTTCATATGTACACTTAAGTGCCTTGCCAGGATTCTTCTCTGAACTAAGGCTGAAAGAGACATGGGAATGTTTTAAAAAAATAAGTTAGTGAAATAAAAAGAAATTCTACAGCAATTCTATCCTAGCTGGTAATGTAGCCTAGGGTGTATTAAAAAGAGAGAGTTATAAAAAGTAATGTTGAAAGATTAATTTGATCTGTAATAAGAACTTTGGCCTAGGTGACATTTTATTTTACAGAAATACACTTAGGAAGGTGTTAGGAACTGCCACGATGAACATCGTTTGGAATGGCAGATATTTGAGAATGGCCTGTATCCAGTCCAGCAATAGTTCTTTCCTAGGGACAAAACAAAACTAACTCATAAGAGTCCCTCCCATTTGGTAGCTATGGAGAAAGAAATTATCTTTATTTAAAAGCCTATTTGTTTTTAAACATTCAACAGATGACAGGGATGGATAGATTCCTACTGTATTCCGTCATTACTGGCTTAATATAATGAGCCTCCTGAAGAGTCAGTACTCAAATACTCCCACATTCTTAAATCTAGGAGCACCCTCATGGGACTGCTACTAGCCTCTGGGTATTTATGTCAATAGAACAGAATTTTCTAACCAAAATAATATTGCAAATATCAATCACCAAGATTTGCGGAGTTCTTGTTTCCTTCACATACTGCGGTTAAAAATATTACAAATACATATGTGTCTATATGTGCATGTATATACATGACACAAGCAGGAGAGAGCTGTGTATATATATGATACATGGAGAAACTTTCAGGTTCCATTTTTGTGTCACAGAATTATTTCTACACATCTTGGATGGATATAGGAGACCTCAAGCAATAGCAGGATTAAATGTTTCAGATTTTGTTCAAATGCTGCTTACAGGAAATCTGAATTAAAATATACTTTTGAAATGTTCTTAGTGCTAGTCCCCTATAGGGATTTTTCTCAGAGCTCTGATGGTACATGTTCTGTATGAGTTTCTACTGCAAAATAGTAGGATAAAACAGTATATCAAGCTTCAAAATGAACAGGTCAAGTTCAGAAAATGAACAGAATGGACCCAAGTCTAACTTAATTGCTCCCTGGAAATACTCAGTGAGTAAAATCTGATTCAGTGGCAAGTAGCTTGAAGAAGGACTTTTATGGCTTGATATGCCAAAACCCAAGAATTCAAGAGGTTAGAATAACAACTAATAGCATTTGATACTACTGGATATATTTGTATGTGTGTAAGCAGTGCAAATCTGCAGCCTGCAGTTGGGATCAAACTGCAGCACAGAGAAATTTCTGTGCAGATGGATCTGCGGGCTAGAGACAGAATCCTAAACTCACGACTCGTAACTAAGTATTTTGCCAATTCCAGAGGCAGACCCTTAAGAGTTCTTCACTCCTGTTTCATCATCCACAATAAAGGACCTTGTACTGTAGTAATATTAATACTGTGTATATGTGATCATATGTTTTAAAGCACGTCTTTTCATCTCTAGATTCCCCTGGCAACTTTAAAGCAAGTACGCCATAGGCATTTCAATAACGTATCATACCCACATTGCTGTCCTTGAATAAGGATCATAGCTTTAAACTGGTGTGCTTCTGTTCCATTTTATACAGCCTGACTGGAATTTTCTCTCTAAGCAAACACTCCAAAGCAAGTTTTATTACACTTCTTTTAAAACATTTCAAATTTAAATGACAATAAAAAGAAAACATTTATTGCTCTAATACATAATAGCAAGTGGATATTATTATTTTTGTAAAGTATTTTAAAAACTCCAAGAACTAAAATATTTTTTTATGATTACAGAGGGTTTAGTCTGTGATTATACAGTGTTTTAATCTATATTCATTTTATACACAAAATAAGGTTCATGAAACAGTAAGCAGCAAACTCTGCTATGTTTATGTGCATTAGCTACAATTAGCAGCCTGATCCAGAAGATGTTGAGCACCCTCAACACATTGACTTCAGTCAGTGTTACAAGATGGTCACCAGCTTCAAGGATGAGGCCTAAATGATGCACTGGAAGGAGTATGTGATAGCAATGACAATATTTTAATGGATATTTTCTTATGGAATCACTAAGAAAATATATTTTCAATAGTCATTGGTAAGCACCAGCTCACAACACCACATGTGGCTGCATCACTTGCACATTACATTTCCTGACACACTGAATGTACAATACATCTAGACTTCTCAGCACAGAGAGAACTGAGAGAGTTATGTAGCACTTAGAAATTGCCACAGGGAAAATGTAGTCTTTAGTAGCATTTTCAACAGAGAAGTTGCAATGTGATTTTAGTGACTATGTTCCTTATGCAAAGGAAGAATAAAAAGTAGTCAGTGACATACTTCCTGAAATTTTAATACTGGCTTTCAGGTGTTAACAATCTAAAGTGCTTTCACGTTTCATACATTTTTAAAAATTTTCAATTTATACAAAAAAATCAAAACATTTATAAATTTATTCTATACACTTGTGAATGTACAATTTAGTCTATTCCTGTTTCCTCACCCAAAAAATTGGCATTGCCATCTCCCAAATCTCTCTTTTGAAACCAAGTCTGTGAGTTTGTTCCTTGAATATAAGCATCCAGAAAATAGCAAATTCCAGGGATATCACTGGGAAAATTTGGTGGAAGTTCTTCTCTTGAGCGAGGTGTGAACACAAAACCTGGATATTCCTTTAACAACCTAGAACAAAAATGAATCATCTTGATTAAAAATGTATCAGTTGCTAATTGTTACTACAAGTGCAGACATTCAATAATTCTTCATGTATGGCAGGGCAGAATGTAGCAGAGCGGAATCTAATTTGATATTTATATGTTATTTATGGAAAATATTTAAAAAATAATGTTTATTTGGTAACCTTGATAACCTATTAACATGTGCACCAGTGCAAACAGGAGTATTGTCTCTTTTTTGTCTTGTCAATGTTTTGCATGAAGGTGGTATGTTTGTTGTAAATATTTTCAAAAATGATTTAGTATTGAAAGCTAGCTCAGATTTGCACATGAAACTGGTACCATAATTAATGTTTCAACTAATTAAATATTGAAAAGCTTATTAACTAAATTTTTCAGATCCTTTTACCAATTCTAATAATTTTGCGTTTTCACACATGGGTCCACTAAACCCAGTGGTCTTCCAAATCTCAAACATACATTGCTAATCTGTAGGGATAAATACCGACAACTGGTATCTAAGCTTCCAAGCAATCATTGCAATATACAGGAGTTGTGCAAAGTGCCGTAATGTTATTAATATGTGTTTAGAATTGGTGTATGAATCAAAAAGAAAAAAACACTAAAGAAAAAGGAGGTGAATATGTTATTCCCTCAGGGGAAAAAAAACCAAACATACCACAACATAATAACATTAGTTTATCCTTTAACCAAATCACCTTTTTCTAGGCACTCAGAAAATTAATTCTCTTTTTTTTTTCAACAGTACATTAGTTTCACATATTCTCTTGAGATGAATATACAGCCATGCAGAAATCTTATGCCACAAGTTATAGGCAAGTCTTCTGTGGAAGAAGTGTCTAATGGTTTTAAGAAAAGACTGTATTGCTCAAAATTATTTTCCATGCAAATATGGATATGGATAAAAAATCACTGTTGGCCAGCACTGTTCTTCTGATGTGCATAAGCACCAGGGATGTTAATACTATCCCTGTATTTGTTTAGAATGCATGATAGACGAGTTTACTTACTGTGTGCCCTAATACCTGCTCTACTTTTATCTAAATCACCTATACAAGATAATCTAAAGCTTGGCACCCTGTAAGTCACATAGCACATGCTGCAGGGGATGTCAGGATCCTGTGCCAAATTCTCTGTCTGACATTGGCCACAGAACCTTGCCACAAGGCATTATCAGATACATGGCAGTGGGTACAAGCTGAGTAGGAACAACTCACTGTCCAGGCTACAGTGAGGGGAGCAGAGCTTCCTTAAAATGAAAAAAAAAAATAATTTACATCCATATTTCTAGTTATTTTACCCAGCCAGCTGTATCACTTTCTACTCACAGATTCACTCTCTACAGTTCATTCTTATAAATTAATTCTCGGAAAGGGTAGTCAGGCACTGGAATGCACTGCCCAGGGAGGTGGTGGAGTCACCGACCATGGGGGTGTTCAAGAAGCGTTTGGATGTTGTGTTGAGGGATATGATTTAGCTGAGAAGTATTGGTGATGGTTGGACTAGATGATCTTTTAGGTCTTTTCCAATCATGATAATTCTGTGATTCTGTGATTATAAAACTTTTGGCCACTCTGTAAGTAACAATAGTATCTGTCAGTTTAGCAGCATAAAATTCAGACCTGGACCTGGAGTTCAGATGTAGACTGTTGTTATCATTGAATTCAAAGCCGCTGCCTGTTATTTTGCCTGGCACCTATAAGACATTATTACTTGGCCATGAACATGTTGCAAGGTGATTTTTAAGTACGATTAAACAAGTAATACAAAGAGAGTATTAGGTTGGGAGGACAAAGTAAAGATGCCGTATTTCCCATGGGAGAGCCTGCTAGCTGTCTGCATATTCACACGGTACACATTACTAAAATGTCTCATCTGAGCAGATAAACAGTGCAGCCTAAGTTCCAGACTAAAAAATTTAAACTGAGTCAGGATCAAGACCTGTATAAACTAAACATTGGTGTGGTTGATTCATTGCAACCTATTCACTCATTTTCCCTAACCAAAAGGGAACGACAATGTGTAGGGTGATGTTTAACAATTCTTCAGTTAGGCTGTTATTTTCAAGGGCACCTGCAGCCGGTTTGGCATCCAGTTCATGCTGAAAGCCACATAGCTCAAAGAGGAGCTAACTATATGAGAGAAGGGGAAAAAAAAAAAAAAAAAGAAGAGGTATACAAGCTGCGGGGTTAGAAACAAAATTGGCCCAGACAGTCTATTTATTTTAAATGTAACTTCTGAAAACTAAATATCAGCTGTTCTGTTTCTACCCTTTCTCTTGCTGCTGCTGGTTTCCTTCTGACTAAAAATAACCATGGTGCATTCATGAGCAGTTAGATAAAAAGAGAAAGAGGAAAATAAACAGCAGTACTTCAGAGGAAAAAAAGAAGAACAGGAAGATCATGAACGATTACAGTAACTACTTCGGGTGGACATTTTACAGATATGAAGCACTGTACCTGTAAGTTGTTGGGCTGACATTTATCTTTCTAGGTATACTGCAAGATTCAAACTTATTGGCAAGAGTTACATTATTCCCAAAAAGGCAATAACGAGGCATTTTAACCCCAACAACTCCAGCAAAGACAGATCCAGAATGGAGGCCAATACGCATCTTTAAATAAAAGACAGAAAACAGTCTTATTAGGTAAAATAAAATTGTTAAAGTCACTTTTATAAATTCTTTCTCTATTAAAAAATAAATAAATAATGAGCTACTAATATAAATTGAGGTAGTACAGTCTCCTTAAAATGTCTGGTCATCACTGCTCGTGAAGAGGAAACTAGCTGAAGCTTATTTTGCATTGCATTTATAGTAAATAATACTTCATCTGCTATGACTGTGGTAACACTGGTCTCTGTGGCAGTAAATTGATCTACAAACATTAGCAGGAGTTACTGTGACACTTGGATACTTTCCTGGGAGGAATTACATGACACAATGTTTTCAGACTGGTGACAGTTAATGAATAGTACTTGCTTTGCTGTTAAGGTCAGAAGGCAAGTCTTAGGGAACAGCAAAGACAATATGTACGTGCTGTAGTTCCAGCTGAACTCCATTGACAACATTGCACATAAAGTAAATGCCAACCCCAGGGTGCAGAATGTTGATAATTAATCATATTATACAGCAGCTGAAACATTTTGATACCTCTTCTTTGTAACTCAGATTTTTGAGTTTTGCTTAGCGGGTGCTGCTTTCTATGTTCCTTGGGTATTATTTTTTTTTAGATGTGTTATTTTTCTTATGTGCATTGCACATATGTAGACGTGTTTTCTTCAGAATAGCACTCTGACACAATAATGGCATGATGTTGGGAAGCTTACATATCTACTATGTGTGCTACTCTTTATGTATGAAGAGAATAACATATCATGAAGAAATCACAATTTCTAATTTTGACTGAAAAAGCCCAAAAGCTGGAACAAAAGCAAAACCCACTCACACAGCAAAGATGGCTGAAATAGATACATCTATAAATTTAGCAGTTTGCAGTCACACCTTTTTCTTTGACAATTCATATGTAAAATAACAGTAGACCGTGTGACATACTTGTTGCTTTGCAAAATAGCCAATGCTTTCATGAAGCGTTTCATCAAAATAGATGCATGCTTTCATTAAAAATAGAAAGATTCAGTTTTCTTCCACAAAGCTTCTAGTAAGTACTTATACAATTTTTTAATCCCTATTTTAAAATTAATTTTTAAAATGTAATAGCATTCCTTATTCGAAATTATAGTGGTAGCATTTACATGGAAATTATAAACATGTTATAATATTGTCAAGATGTTTTCAGATTTTTTAGGTGTAATTTAATTTGATATTGTGAAATGCAAAAAGAATGACATTTATTTATAATATTATACTGTATTCTCTGTGATAAACGTGGAGCATGTAATCCTCTTAATAACCATGTTCTTTTTCTTGGAATACAAATATTCCTTAATCTAAAATCAAAGAAGCCTGAAGTTTTCCAAAGGAATAAATGAATAGATAAATGTTAAAAATGAGAAAATGAAAGACATAATGAACTGAGACACCTCAGTGTTTTTATTGTTATTAAAAATAATGGGACCCCATTCCACGACATTTGAACTTAGTAGAAGATCCGCATCATTTGCCATGTATTCAGACCTTTCTCTTTTTTTTTTTCTCAGTGAGAAGTAAACCTAGATGAAAGGTTCAATCCATGCGTAAGTCCTCACTGAAAGGAAAATAAATGTAACTACCACTGAATCTAACAATTGCTTTGGCAGCATTAACACCGTTATCTTATGGTAGTGGCTCCGTATTGGACTGTAAAAAAAAAGAACAGCAATAGAATGCTTTAAAGATGTGTGGATTACTACAATCAGAATGTGTCTTTGACAATTCATGTGTATACCTGTTGCCTCAAAAGACTTAGGTATTCTCATTGGGTCTAATTCTGATAGAGGATTAATCTCATTAGAAAACATGCCACTGACAAATTTATTGCTACTGAGACAACATCTGCAGTATCTCAGCGTGCACTTATTGATTTCACTGCATTTAAGTCTTTTGGGTTGGTTTTCATATCTCTGTTTCATCTTTACCTCTCCACAAAACTCTCATTCATAGAAGTAAAAAGGTCAGCCGCTCCAGCAATACACAGCTGATTCCCCAACTTGTCTGACTTAATGCAATGATGTGCAATTTCCTTGAGACAAAAACCCCAAAAGCAACTAAACAAACAAAAATGACCACTTTAACCATATAAAATACAATAAAATATATGACCTTGATCGGCTCTCCATGGGGAGATACCACCTCATCTGACAGCTCCATCATCTTCAGGGCCATCAATGCTATCTGAACAGCATGTGTTTCACTTTCTTTGTGTAAACCTCCAGCGACACAGTAGGCATCTCCAATAGTCTCAACCTAAAACAGGCATATTTGTTCCTTAGTGTCACACTGTTTGACATATAAAAGAATAGTCCGTGGCTTCAGTAAGAATTGTACCTATAATTGTACATATTAACTGAGTCTTATTTGTCTTGCTAAATTGTTTAAGTCCTGGGCAAATTCTGCAGTACCATTCAAAAGGAAAAATTGCACAACTTGTATTTATTGCTAGGCATGATGCTAAAATACGTTTCCTTGCTCGTTGGAATCCATAGCTGTCAGGCATCCATAGCTACATTAAACACCTATCTACTCAAGATTCACATCACTATCATTAAAACTAATTTTTAAAATTAACTCTTAGGTTTTGATGGGTTTCTCTCTCGGCTGCATGAACGGCTGATTCTGCTGTTTTTTTCATTTGTTTTGTGATTTATCTTAATATGGCTTTCTTATAATGAAGGTTTAGGGAAAAATAATTTTTGGACTTCTGATATCCTCTGTCCCATTTAGTCTTAATTTCCTTTCCTACCCCAGAACCCCAAAGAAATGCAGTAAATTGTGTACCTTGTAGACATCTAGCTCTCCACATTGGTAATCAAAGCGAGTATAAAGCTCATTAAGCATGGTGATAACCTGCATAGGTGAGCACTGGGAACAGATGGCAGTGAATCCAACAATGTCAGAGAAAAGCATTGTGACATTATTAAATTTCTTGGCCTGCACAACTTGTCCCTGCCACAGCTGCTGGGCAACCTCTCCAGGAAAAATTGAAAACAGAAGATCTACAGTCTTCTTCTTTTCTTCTTCAAGTGCTTGATGGGCCTGCTCAAGGGTTGCTTTTAGCTTTCCTAACCTCTTCTTCAGTCCGTCCTGAGCTCTGGCCTGCTCTCCTATCAGAACAACATCTCTCAAAGCATTGTGAATTGGAATATCTGAGAGGTACAATCCACGTCCTGTAAAATCTTCTAGTCTATCCACACAAGGAGATCCCAAGAATAGGATGGCACTGGATTCAAAAATGTATATCATTTGGCCTTTAAGATCCATTACCTGAAACAGTTAAAGAAACAAGAATTCATGCAGAAGATGCATGGCAATGATTTAGAAGCAAGAAGATTTAGAGGAAATACATTTTGCTGAAATGTAGGAAAATGAGCCTGGTCCATAGTCCTTACAATTTCATTTAGTTGCTAAAGAGAAAACATGGGGTCCTCAATCACAGAGCCATCAAATAAGTTTATTTTGCTTGAGCCTTCTGGTGCAAAACTTAGACCACAACTTAAGGATAAACACCTAATTATGTTTGGGTATCAGTATCAGTTTTACCCTAGGAAGAAAAGAAAAACAAAAAGAAGAATTTTGTGCATTTTCATCTATTGATAAAATGCTACTGACTACAGTGGCTGTTACTGACTATAGTGGCTAATAATTAGTGTTTGGTTCATGCATCACTTTCTTTGTAAGCTAAAGTGAGAAAATCATCTTCAGTTTTATCATAGGATGTTCAATACTTATTGCAATTTAAAATTAAAGGCATAAATATACTATTTTAATGATCTAAAAAAGCAAAATATTTTGTGTGTTTATATGCCCCTTCTGTATTAAATTGTGTAATGTGCAAGGTGCTGCAGAGCTCTGCTTAGCATTGCTTTGAAAGACCATTTTCTGAAGAAAATCTGTTACTTGCTAATAGATATTTGCATATGTAAGTACATGCAAAAGCAAAGCAGAGTCTACTACCCCTTGTAATAATTCATCTGTTCTTTAGTGCAGAGACAGATCTGAGATAAAGTAGCTAATCAGTGCTACATTTTTTCCCACTTCATTAATACCTGCGTGAAACCTTTATTACCTTTCTTCATTTAAGTTCTTGGAGTGTTGAGTCTGAGCTGGTAATTCATCCTGCAGTGCCTTAGGTGTATATAAGCTGGAATTCAGCTGGGGCCAGTGATGAATAAAAGCAGTTGTTGAACATTCTATGTTTTTTACTGTCACAGGTCATTTGCCACAGACCCAACTTCAGCAAAGACAGTAAGTAATCCCATCAGCTGAAACTAAGTATGACCTGTGGTGACTGCATCTCATTAAGACATCAGAATATCAAAGATACCAAAATACCAAAGATACCAAAGGCTGAATCAGGACAGGAAATTTCTACTTCTTTCTCAAAATTCTAGAACTGTTGTCTCCAGATGACTGAGGGACACTTTGTTAAAGCTTTCCCTGCCACTGTCTTTGTGTTGGAGACGCCCTTATTCTCAGCAGCAGGGCATGTCGTTGCCTTTATCTCGGCTTAATGATTTTATCTCAATATTTCTTTTTTTCTTTTAAAAATAAAATCAAGTTAACAGTTAGGCTTCAGAATCTGAATTACATTAGAGTGTCCTCAAGAAATCATTATTATTCAGTTGTATTAGACCTTGAGAGGTAGACAACGCAAAGTGCACCATGTTTCATGGCTATTTTAACTCTGTCTGAAGAAAATAAATTCCTCACAGAAGTAATGGTTATAAAAAGTGTCTTACCATGGATGATTTCATATCAGTATTATCCCATCTTCTAACTCGTACAGTAAACTGCATATTTAGCATTGTCATTATTCCACTGAAAGTGCAGCTTACTTTGGGGGTAAGAATTTCAAAATACTCTTCAAAATTTGGCTTAGCTTGAAATTCTCTCCTGGTCAAAAGTCTTCTTATCCCATTTCCAATTTGAAGAACTGACATATCCTTGTCAAACATAAAATGAAATGGGAAAGTCTTACAGAACACAGAGGCAGGAATCACAAGTGAAGACTGTGGTTTACATGGAGATAAGGAAGGTTTTGCACTTTTGACCTGTATAGAGTACAGCAAATAAGGCTGATTAGCAAACTCAGTGCAGTCATTATGGAAACAAGGAGGCATGAGCATCACTTCTACCTCAGTTTCATATAAAATATGAGCTGCTGCTTTAATAATACCAGATAGAATAAGACTCGTGATTTTCTTAGGAAAGAAATAATACACATTTAAGAAGTCCTGATCTTTCTCCAGGCATAATATGGAGGCATCTTCAAGTCTGTCCTTTTTTCCTGCTTCTTGGCTGTGGCCACTCTGCTTCAGCAGAGTAGTGAAACTGTTCAAGAAGTCCTTAAGGGTTCCTCCAATAACCCCTAATATGTGTTCATCCTCTTCATAGCATATTTTGAATAGCTCTTCACCAAGAGATTCCCGTAGGGACTCCACGGGAACACCTGCATGGAACCACATTTTAGTCAGAACCGCACTCATCAGGCTGAATCTCAGGCTAACCTCCACTTTTTTTTTCATCCTAGACTAAATCAAATTAGCAATATCCTTCCCTGATCCAGCACTGACACCTGAGGGGCCTCTCATTTAGGACTCCTGCTGTAACCAATGACATACTGATGCTGCCTGGAAAACAGGGAGACAATAGGTTGTAGTTTTGAAAGGTTCAAGACTCAGTGTCCTTTGCAGAGATGTAGACAGAATGAATGCACGTTTTGGCACAGGATTTAACCCAATTCCCTTAGCTTGATGTAAAAAAAAAAAAAAAAAAAAAAAAAAAAAAAAAAAAAATTCCAAACTTAAAATAAGAATACAAAGTAAGAATAAAATAGAATCTGTGCACACATGCAGATAAAAGTACTCTGCCTGATCCAATTAATTAAACAGCCCTAGGAATAATCTGGGGCACTGAGGCCAATTGGCACAGAACAGCTCATATCTTTGCTAGTAAATTTGTTTTAACAGGATAGCTGCATGCAGACTGGCTGTTGGAAATGTTCCAGCTCCCCAACTGTAACTGGGAATCATTTGGAAAAGTGTTATCTGTCACAGGCCAACTGTGTGCCAGGACCTGCTTAACAGTTTAAGTGTACAGCAGACCATCTTTCGGTTCCTGGAAATGTTCATTTACTATTACAGATGTAGCCAGAGAGTTCCCTATTGCAAATTACACCAGTTCTCTTCCAACAGACTACAGTCCTTCGGAAGATGAAAAGGATCAAACAGCTTTCATGATATAAAACTGTAATTTATTACTGAATGTACGTTACAACTGGATCATAGGGGTGGATGATTCTATGACAGCTCAGACTTAAGAAACTCATTTCTTTAGCTCAAATTTTGACACTCTGAACTGTTAGTTGTAGACATCACAGTTTAGCCTTTGTGTTGTCAGCATCACTGCAGCCCTTACATGGAGGCAATTACTTCTTAGTAACAAGACTAATTTATAGATACATATGTTATTTTATATATATAACAAACATAATCTATATATTTTGTATATATTACTAAACATGCTTTTACATTACCTGCTGCATTAGCATGATCACTGATTATTTTTTCAAAATCTTCTCTATCACCAGTTTTTCTGCAAAGATGAGAAAAATATAAATAAAACCCCTGAAAAATCAAAATAAACATGGTAAAAATAGTAAGTAACAGAAGCTACCTAGCCTGTCTTTAATGTGTACAGACCGAGTTTTGCTGATCAAATAGGCAGTTTTTTATTATCTCAAAATGGGATCTTGGTAGGATCTTAGATTATCCTGTGCATTTGTGATAAATTAAAGTTTTAGTGGTCTGAGCTCAGATTATGGATTGAGGCCAAATGCCGTAGACTGACTGTTATTGATTAAAAACTCTTAGGTTACAACAGTCCTGGTTTTGGCCTGGTTCATGTTTTCTTTTGCTTGAAGCTGTAACTATATTTCATAACATATTGGATAATATAATTGGAATTTATATTTGAGTGTTTATTGGAATTACATTGCATTAAATTCAAAAGAGGTGAAAAGGTATTTCTGTTTTGAAAGTAAATACCAATAACAACTATGAACTTCAAAATTACTTGTTCATTGGTAGTAATCCAGGTTCTATGACACAAAATTGCAGGCCTGTGAGCTCTCTGAGGTCAATAAACATCAACCTGAATGTCAGACCCAAAATGATGACAAGGACATGTAGCTTAGATAACCTCTGTATAAGCAATAAGCTTTTGATACATGTGTTCTGAATTTCTTCACTTGAAACGTCTTAGATATATTTATATGCAAAAGCAATACAGACATTTAGATCTGGTTTACATTTGCATTATGACATAATTCAGAATGGCATAATATTTTTTTTTTGTTTCAAACTAATACTCCAGGAAGCAACTAATAATTAAAGACAGGGAAAATATTCATATCAATAAGCCAGTCAGCAATTACCACGCACATCTGACCATCTATTTTTTTCTTCAGTCAATGCATGTGGAGTGCTTTGAAAATATCAAGTATAATTTAAAGATCCATTGCAATTATCTATTCTTATAATAATGAGCAACAGCATGGTTTCCAACTTCATCATTTTTCTCCACTTTTGAAAGGAGATTTAAACTGAGGAGCTTATGTTTTCAGATGCATTCCATAAACTGAATCCTCAAGGTATAATGAGACGCTAAGAAATTCTCAATCTCCACAAGACTCAGATGATTAATATTGGATTAGTACTGAAAATCAAGTAGTGCTGAAAATCAAGCTGAGTTCCTTACAAAGAGAAAGCAGAAGCCAAGTGAGCTCAGTGAAAACATGTATGTCATTATCTGTAGCGTATGATTGTTCACTGTATCAGAAACCCCTTTTTTTGGATAATACTAATCTTTTGCATTTAAAAGTCTTTTGCTGGGATCTTAGAAACACTGGGCTAGATCCATATACAACCATATCCACCTTTCCATCTATGCCTGAGTAGTCTCTGAGTTCCTCCAAAACACTTGCTTATTTTAAGCAAAGTCCTTGCCCGTTTCCCTACACAAATGGCTAAATTTCCTCCTTAAGTCTACTTTGTGAATGATTTGGAAATATTTTAAAATAAACTAAATCATAATTAACTTACATTACATGAAATGTTACACACCAATTTGACAAGATAGTTGAAAATAGATTCCAGAAGTCCTGATTCCCAGTCACCGCCCTAGTCCTTATGAACTGTCTGCAAAACATTTTTGTGGTGAAGTTGGTTGCAAACTCACTATACATACATACCTGGTTTCTTTTATTTTGTATTTTGCAAGTGTCCTCTGAAGTGCAAGATTTAGTGTTTCAAACTAAGGAAGGAGAAAAAAAAAGGTATGTTGATTAAAATGTCATTGCTGAAAATTTAATAATAAGAATAACATTTTTGTACAGAGAAGAATTACTTCACTGTCCTTGGGATTAACATCTTTTTTCAAGACGGTATAGTTGTTAGAAACAGCATGTCGTTTCTGTGCTTGGGGTTTAGTTTATGTTGATGTCTTCAGCTCCAGTACGACTATAATTAAGCTCATGTGCTTCAGTGGTTATGTATTTTAAATATAGTCATGTGCTTCACCTCCAAGTTGTCAGGTGACAATAAAGACAATGCTGCTAACAAATAAGTATAACTAATCCAACCTTCTATTATTACACATCCCCTCCCCCCAAAAAACCCACCCTACCATGGATGCAGAATGTTGGAAAAAATCTTTTCAGTTTAAAACATATTCTCCTAACAAAAAAAAAGGCAGTTATATTCTGCATTATGCCCAGAGCAAAACACTAAAAATGGCTCTTCTGCCCTACCTAGTAACTTTTCTTGGAATATTAGGAGATAATTTTTTTTCAGGGTACTTTTCAGAAGTGTCAAGATTAAAATTGCAAAATGTAACAGAGTTTCAAATGCAGCTATAGAAGATCAATATAGCATTCTGTGCTTCAGATTACCTCCTTTTCTGTTTTCAAGACTATAGCATTTCAAGACAATGCTAGAACAATTTATTTTATATTTGTAGAAAAAGAATAATTTTGGCTATGTATGCTGCAACTCAAATATTCTCCAGATGAAATTCTAGTCACTGTAGATAACCTTTGTAAAAGGATTTAGTAATAAAAGACCTTTTAGAATATAATTAAGATTTACCTTAATTTACCTCAATCCCATGGTTCCATATCGTTTCTGTAGTTCCTAATTGGAACAGATACAATACTTTCCAAACATGCATATTTCAAATTGTTGGGGCCACTAAATCTATGTATGTAGTCTCTGATCATTTGAAACCCAAACTTCCCATAAAGACGGAGTCATAGAAGAGTACTATCCTGCCATGACAGAATTTGGCTGTGAGGCTTGCTGTGGTCTGACTTTCTTTGGTTCTCATTCCCTGAAGAAACTAGCGTTTTCTACTACATCTTTTACTTTTTGTATTTTCAAAAGGAATGTTTGCACAGCTGAAGAAAATATAATGTGAAAGAAAGGCGATATATTCTGGAGACTTTTTCCAAGAAAAAATCTAAATTGAATAACTGTTCTACCATGTATATGAACACAATGTAAATTACATTTGTATATAAACTGGTACAGTAAGTGGAACACCATCCAATCCATTACTTATCTCCAAACAATGTTGTTTATACTTCTGTAAACACCCAAAGAAGCAAATAAAACAATCACACACACTACATTATATCTCACATTTAATCAAAAGTTATTCTGGATGCACTGTGTCCTGGACTTCCATGCACTCACTGTTTTCATGAGGAGTTCATGAATCAGTCGGGGTCATGATGCGGCCCCCTGTTTTGGAGTTTCCAATTGGAAAGAAAGTGATGTTAGTTGCTGATAGTTAAGTAAGGCACTATAAAGTATCTAAGCCCTGAAAAATATGTTTTGAAACAAGCAGAACCCTTCTATGGAGAGCTGGATTGGGAAGATTCTTAAGTCTTGACCCCAAATCAGCACGAGAACAGACTACTGTACTTTGAAGGAGTTCCAATGAATATGACTTGAATAACTGTGAATAACAGTGATAATAACCTTGAACTTCAGTAGCTCCTGGGGTACATGGTCATAATATCATTGATTTTACCAAGCTTTTGCCTCAGCTGATGAACTGGCCTATCATGATTATATAATAGGCAGCCGTATACATTTATACCACTCTTTAAAGAGAAAAAATATCAGTTATTTCATTAAAAATCGCAACAACAACTAGATAGTAGAAAAGCAATACAGGAATCATGACACCATAGAAGAGGGGCTTTGCCAGTTCATTCTTGAGTTAAAAGCCCTTTCCTTTATACATTTAAAGATCAGTTTAAGGAGATGAATTACTTCTGTGTAAGTGCAGCAGAGGTAAAAAGAGGTCTATTAAAAATTGGTTATGGAGAGTTTTAGGAAAAGGCTAATAGATGAGGAGTTGCAAAAACAGCTCTGCAAATAGATTTAACAAAACTCCAGCACTTTTAGTAAGGTATACTGAATGTCCAACAGAATTGTAATGAGTATACAGAGTTGGCCATCTGCCATTTATAGTCCCAATGTATACTAGTCAGTTCCTTCACAATTTCCACAGAATGTGAGGCAAGCCCAAGCGTTGAATGCTGTAGAGCTGCATTTTTCATGTTCTTTTTACAGAAACAAACCATGGTATTCATCTCCACTCAAGCAAACCACTGTGCATGCATTGTACCTGTTTTCAGCTGGGCTGAGCAGAAACATAAGAATACTTTTGTGGTAAACACAGACAGTAATGGTTTTAAAAATAGAATGGCAGGAGGTTAGCATCATAGCATATGAAAACAGCTATTTTAATTTTTTTTGTGTGGTAATGACTAATGTACTTAGCAGTATGGATTCAGTTAGATGAATTGTTGAGGTGACCACATAATTTATATAATTAGGTAACAAGGCAGAGTTTCTCCAATTGTATCTCTATGTAAAATAATTGCTACAGAAATACATGGATTTAAAAGGAACAATTAAAATGATCAGTGGAAGGTTGCAAATAAAGACAAAAATATAGGGAAATGGAGTGGAAGGGATGGTGTGTACAAAACTGATTGTCGTAAAATTGTATCCAGAAGGAATGGAAGAGGATGAAATGAAGATTTAAACTACGCAGTGCTACATAAGAACACAAACTTTGAAGTCAAAAGAGCTTTCTAAAGGCTTACATCTAAAGGCGGGCATAAAATGCCTTTTTAAATACTAGAGTATTATTATTATTATTATGCAGTATCTGTTTACCTCAGGAAAGATTAGTTTGCAGATGCTTTCAGTTAATGTGTGCAGGTACACTCTACTTCTGCTTGTTTTCCTTTGTGGAAGGTTTCCTTGAGCATCTTTTTCATGGACTTCTTTGCAAATGGGCAAAGCTGCTCTAGAGCTGTTTTCTGTGCAGTCCTTGTCATGTTCCTCAGTAATGTGACTTTGAGTCAGTAAGGAGAAGGGACATTCCCCTGTGATCTTCAAGTCTTTCAGTTTTGTACAGAACATACTGTACGAAGTCTCTCTCTTGAGATTAAGAGTACTTGGCTTTGTGTTTTATAGTTGTCTTCTGTTTACTAACAAGAGCAGAAGATGCCAGAATAGTAGATTAAGGCAACCACTGTGAAGATTATTGGTAGCTATAAATCACCAGAGGAACAAATGTGTGCCCCTACAAAATGAGAAGAAAGAAAAAAAAAAAGGATTAAAAACATTTCTTTTTGCTTTTAAATTCCCATGATGTGCATTAAAATAATGGCTTTCCTAGGACCTTGCTCAGGAAAGCACTTAAACTCCTGTACCAGTTTAAGCATGCAATCCCTACTGACATCAGCGCTTCAGGTAATTAAAGTTGCAAGCATGGTTAAATTCTAGGCTGAATTGGGGCTGTAGTGATTAAGGCAGAGGAGTTGTTTTATCTGATATATCTTTGGTCACATTGATGGATGAGGTTTTAAAAGAGTAGAGAGCAGAATTCTAAGGAGAAAACCTTTTTAATTCTCCATAAGAAGCTATTAAAAACTACCTGATACAGCACAATGAAACTGATTTGTTACGGATACTTAGATCTCAATTTACTTGATATTCAAATATCCTTTTTGTAATAGAGAAATATATCACTGAAGTTAGTACTTGTGCTTCTGGAACAGCAAACCATCCAAGAGCAAAGGTTAGCGCCTCGTGTAAAAGCCTCTGACAGGTGACAACTAACATAATGGGAATTAGACCACATAACTGAAGTTGTTTGGAAACACCAAGGGATTTTTATGCTTTTGAAGGAGGCCTCTTTCAAACAACATATAAAAATAAAATGGGCTGAACTTTTAATTTTAATAATTGTTCCTTGTTATGTTACATTTATTCCAGTTAGACTTAATCTGAAAAAGGCTCTTCCCTTAAGGGCTTCATTTTCTATTGACTATATCTCATTGAATGAGACACTCCAACAAGGTAATCCTTGAGAGCTTTTGGTGACTCTAGCAGCAGCTGAAGTATTACATTGGTCTCTCTGGAGATTCCGTACAATAACTATTCCTTTTGGAGGCACTATGGCTTCAATCAGCGTGTGCACCACACCGCTTATTTCTGCCCGTGAGACACCCAAAGGGCGTTTAGGGTCACACAGCAACTGTATCAGGGTTAAAAATAACTAATTCCCTGATACAGGTTATCAGCTGCTTCTTTTGAAACAGCTGGAATGAATGGCAGAGTGGAGGAATGCTGCAGACCCAGCACAAGTGGCATTGGAGAAGAGGAGAAACAGGCAGAAGCTGCTTTGGCTGGATATGCTGCTGAAAAAAAAATATTTGGCAGAAAAGGCCCTTTTAAAGTATGCTATAATATTGATGGTGTCAGGCAAGCTTCTAGGGCACATCTATAAAAATTATTAATTATTTTGAGAGTCAGTAAACACAATGCTAAGAACAGGAGGCTGAAGAATGTTTACATAACATTCAGTATTTATGATTTCAATTTTTACATAGAAACTTATTTGTTTCTACTGCATGGATATCAGTAATGCTTTATTTTTTTATTGATGAGTACTGTTGTGTAGCAAATGAGGTAGTGAAACATTTCAAGCAAGAACTACATCCTCAGTACATAAATATACATAATAGTTTTCTTTATAATGTTAGCATTTTCATATACATGTAAAAATATTTTTATTCAGGAGCCATTATGTAACCTTGTATTACTTTACTAAAAACAGAAAAGCAGAAAAGAAACACTTTTTCTGCAGTTAGACTGATCTGTGTAAGGAAATAAACTGTTAATAAAAATAGTAACATAAATACATAGGTGCACCATTGTCAAATGATAAAAGAATTTATGGCTTTGATGGATCTTACATATATTCACATGCTTTGCTGAATTTGGGCCTTAAACAAAGAAAGGAAGTCAATGACCTTCAGCAATTACTAATAGTTTTGATAAGTTGGGGGTTTTTTTGTTTTTTTTTCTGCTGGTAATACTATTTCTCTGTTTCTAGAAGACAATAATCTGGAATTATTTGAGACTTCATTTCCATGTTAGCATATTGTATTTTAATTAAATTGCATTTGATGTAGTAGGAAAAATATCCAGGCAGGTAGAATCAGCTCTGTGAAGGAAGTGATGCTGTTATTTTCCACCTGGAAAACCTGAAGTCTCCAGAAGCTGCCAACTGGAAAGGAGAGGTCCCAGAAGATGGTCAAGGGTCAGGACTTATTCAGGGGCAAAACAGGCACTGATGTGAAGGTCCTTGAGTTGACAAAGCGACTGGACATGTAGCTACTGTGTCTGTCACTTCTTCGTGCAATGCAGCCCACCAACCTCTGTGCTGCAGGATACCCACATTCAGCCTTTTCCTGTGCTGGTGGGGACTGGAATCTGTGCCCTTGCTCGGGACATGACCGTGGGCTCCTGCCAATTGCTACTTATGACAAAATCATCGCTAATTTGCAAGAAAGTGGAGATCCATTATGTTTCTAGTAATAATACTGTTGTACAAGACCAGTATCATTGTACATATCAATGTACAGATCTTTAAATTCCAAATAATGACGACACAGTTCCTAAAGGAAGCTTCCTGCAGAACTATTTTCTAAGTATCCTGAAGTTCTTGTTTTCCCAGAAACAAATGGGACAGTCCTTTGATAACATATATCCCAGTTTAAAACCAGTATAAACTTAACAGGCATATCAATTTTCAAGCACTGACCAATTCAAGATTCTCTTCCTGACCTCTGCAATTACAAGACCTCCTAAATCACATTTTTAAAGAAACAAATTGGAAAATCTAATTCCATGACACTTCAGAGGATTCAAGTGCTGAAAAACCATGTATATACTAGGTCTTCCCTTATTAAAACTTAAAGTTTGCATCTGGTATCCTAAGTGCATCTTGCACTTAATGTAACTAAAATTCAGAAAAAAACAGTCTATTGTGTTATAGGAAAATCTGTCTCGCTCAAATGGTGATTACACAGTGGTTTTAAAGGTCTGACAAGAGAAAGATAATGTATCGCCAGTGTAGGGTTTGCAGAAGGAATTTCAGCACTATAATGGACCTTACAAAGTTATTAGAAATATGATGGCATGCACCACAGGTTAAGTCAAACATTTGCAAATGTGTTTCAAGAATGAGAAACACCAGCCCTGACATTGTTCACAATGTTTAAAGGCATTTTCTGGCCATAATAAAAAAAATAAGAAACATGAGGAGAAGTGAAAAGTTTCTAGTTTTAATTCCTCTCTAAACAAGCCTTGAGAGAGCTCATCCCAAGGGAGCAACAGTGTTTAGCGTGAATTCTCCATCTCTGCCATATTAATTGCTGCCATATTTACCTTGGGAAGCAAACTGAAAATTAAAATTAAATAATCTGCTATGAGATCAAACTACAAGCAACCAATTTATTGAGTGTCTGGCTGAATGCAACATGGCACTGTGCCACTCAGAAAAACTAAGATGACTTCACATAGCATAGTCATAGCAGCAGAATAACTGAACAGTGTTCAAATTGCTTTGTGCAAACATTTCATTGTATATTTACATCTATACTTGTCTTACAGCCAAAATGCCTTCCTGTATGCTTATTTGTACTAGTTGTTTCTGAATATTTTCCTCTGTTAAAACATTTCCTTGACAATGGCATGAAATACAGTGCAATGAATCAATCATACAGTAAAACCTCCTAATATTAACAGAGCCATTTATAAGAATTAAGCAATACCACTTGTTAACAGTAGCTGAAGTTGGTTTGCGATCTTAGTTTATGGAAGCAACGTTAAATACTTTTTTCTTATTACAAGCAGAGTCCTTTGCACAGAGTAGGATAGAAAGTGGTATTATGGAATGATTTCACTTTTTTATTTTTAATTATACATATCACCTAGTTAGGTGAACTGCTGCATGTTGGTAACAATTAAAAAAAAAAAAAGATTGTTTTGCAGCAGTTGAAAAATACCACTGACTGGATCTAACTTTCTCCAGTACGAGAGTGACTGCAGCACTTGCAGGAGCTCAGTGGGGTCTGAGAGCCAGTGCCTCAACAGAGGCAGCTGTTAACTTCTGCCTTGCCTTTATGTACAGCAGAGACTCGTAATTCCCACTCAGCTCTAATTAATCTCTGTGGGATTCAGAAATCACTGCCTTTTGCCCCGTGCCAGTCAGGAGGCCTCTGCGCAGAGCAAGGCAGGAGCTGTTATTTTTATGCGTAGGCAAAACACAAACAGCTCCTAGCAAGACAGGTTAGTACCCATCATCCTATCAGTAGCAGTTCATTGCAGATCCAGCTGTTGTGCCTGTCAGCAGACAAATGCAGGGAAAATAACTAAATCCTATAATTTTAGCTTATTAATCTGAAGTGCAATATCTGCACTTTTTCTACTTCAAGTGAAGTGCCATGTGTAGGAGAAGAATCAAAGCCCTGGTGATTTGTCCGTTTCCAAGGGTTTTAAGGAAGCTTCTAAAATACTCCAAGAAAACTGCTTGAGTCCACATCAATATATAAGCTAATATTTTAAGAAGTCAAAGTAAATAATTATTAGTCTTATTAAAACCTGTACAAATAAGTAAGCTTTCTTTGGCTGATTCATTGTTAACTTAAACATGTTCAGAGTGCACACACCTTCAAAGCATTAATTTGTTTGGGTGTATTGCTGCTTCGGGGAACACAACATGTAAGTAACTAGAGGAGTTGGGCAAATCTGTTTACACATTTCTGAGTGATAGTGAGTCATACCTAATAGAAAACTGCCAATTGTTGACTTAGGTAGAGGACATCTCGGAAAAGATATGTCCTTGTGAAGAGGAGTGAGATGTTTTCCTGCATCTCCTCAGTCAGAGATTGACCCATCAACTGAAATTTGAGGATGCCTCATTTACCCCTTTCCAGTAATTTGTTTCTGTCATTAACACAGTAAATACATCTGCTAACCTACCTGAGGATAACTGTGTCATTACACAATTTAAAAACTATATTATGTGTAAGTTGCATATTAGGTAAAAGGCACAGTAGGGATAGGAGTTCCAAATCTGCAGCAGCAGCAGCACAAACATAATTAAAATATTAATCAGACCAAATTGCATACAGAATATAACTCTATGTGAAGAAAATTGCAAAGCCAAGGAGTTGAGCTCTAGGAAATCCTAAAGATAGGTGACCACTCAATCCTAAATCATTACCATCCTTGTGTAGATACAAGCTTTACTTACACTACAAATTAGTACCTTTTTCCCAGCCAGATTCTAGGCTTTAGTTGAGCAAAGGCAATAACTGATGAAAAGGTTGTTATTGTCTCTGTAGATCAGGATGAGACACAATATTGGACAGTGGACAGCACAATAATTTACTGGTAACCAAATAAATTACTAGGTCCAGCAATCTCAAATTCCACTCTAGCTCTCAAAAGGAATATGCTTTGTCAGGTATTAAATTTTCTGCTTGTTCCCCCAAACTTCTACCCTTCTTTCTGACAAAGCATCCCTAGTTCTGATCTGCCTGTACTACAGAGCCCTTTAGAGTAGCAATACCATTTTTTCTCCAAAGCACTAATTGCCATTTTGTGCTGTTTCAGTGTCCTTGCTGCCACATGTAGCTCTGTTTGGGGCTATTTCTAAGAGAAGTATACTCAAAACTTTTCTGTAAGTCACAGCATACTTTTGACAGGAAGGAAATATCACAGGACACCACAGCACTTACTGAAGTATCTAATGGAACTGCAGTGATTATCAAGCTAAGTATAAGGCAGTAAAGTGGCTATGATAAAATAATACCAGTCATAGCAATCAATTATTATAGTAACAGTCCAAAGATTTTAGTAAATCCAAATTCAGTGTTGTAACTCATCCCAGTGACTGTCCTATATAACTGCTTAGGGCAAGCTAAAAATCTAGACCTTGCTTACAGGAAAGACTTTCTCCTCACATAAGATGGAATTTCCTCACCTTTCTACCTGTTTTTTCTTTATGAAGTGTTTTAAGAAATAGAGAAACACAATCAAGTGTTTCCTCTGAGCTCCAAGTTGAATGACTTGTGAACTATGCTGCTGCAACACTAGACAGCTACCAAGCCAGGAGATTAAGAAACTAATTACCTTTGTTTTCCAAGAAGAAAACAAGTTATCTCCTTTTCCATCCTGCCCTATTGTAATCAGCAGAAAATAGGTTTCATGAAATACCTAAGTAAACTTCAAAACTGCTAATATGTCTCATTTTAAGGTCATCATGAGACAGACCTTTCTGCTGCTTTAAAATATTAGCATTTGGGTAACAGCATCAAGCTCTATACCTTCATACAGAAACCAGTGTTCCTGAAGAGAGGGGAAAACCCTAGTTTTAAAATACCACTGAATTTCTGGTTCTGATTTTGTGACTGACTCATTTCCCTCTAATGGTCTGAAGCAAATCCCTGGATCCAAATATAGCCCTGGGAGAAGCCCAGAGTCCAGATGTGAAACTTATATTTCAGCCACATCTCTGGTTTCAATTAAAGGCACAGGGGGGAACCCTCATTACTGCACCCACGTTTTGGCATGTAGCTAAAGGAAGGACTGAGTCCCAAATGTTGCTTATAAAATATATACTTGTCATTTTAGTATCGCATGTACTTTCACAGGGTAAATATTTTTGCTATGCTAGGACTAAAAAACAGGGAGGCATGCTGAGAAGATAGCGTGGGAAAAATATTCTCTTCCTGTGAGTCAAAGCCTATCTGTGAAAACACTCCACAGCAAGCCCAGCAGGCAGCCTCACAGCACCCGATTCTCTGCTTCCCCCCTCACGCGCTCAGGTGCACGCAGCAGCCCTTGGTTGTAGCACGTCCTCGCGCCCTCACCCCTGGTCCCAAGCATGGCTTGTCCCACCAGCTGAGCAATGTATGATGGAGATACCACCCCTGAAAACCTCAGCCTCCTTACGCTGCGGGAGCTCCTGAGCTTGACTGCTGATGAGCATTTTTCCTGAGGCGGAGTTAAAGACACCTCACAAACACCAGAAACAACCCGCTGTATGTAATCACACCACATTACTTAAGCTGATTTTTTTATTTTTTTGAGAAATCCTGATACTGAACTGACAGGCCTGATGATGCCTCAAGTGATCTGGGTACCCAGATGAGCAAGCTGTTGAAACAGAGGAGGTGCTATAGTGCGTACAAACAAAACCAATCCAAAGTGTCTGGCAACTATTCTCAGACTTTAAAGGAATATATTTTAAAGGTAGCATTTACTCTGCATTTTCAGTCCGTGAAAGTACAATACTTTAATGGAAATCATAAGAGGAAAGCTAAGAAATTAATTCTCCTTCTTTTCCAGAATTAAAACTTGTCCTGAGGACATGCAGTGTTCAAGACCGTTAGCAAGAGTTAAATGTAAAGATCAAAGTCTTGCTAGAAGCCAAAGGAATATAAATTAGAATCCACAAAAGGATTCTAGAATATGAAATAATTGTCAATTGTTGTGCTTACTGATTCTTTCCAAATACCTACTTACAGTTGAATCTCTCAAACTTACCAATGCATGTAACTTTACTCATTTAAGTAGACCTCTAACTTCAAATATCTGCAAAATATGGGGGTTTTTTTTAGTTCATAGATCAAAACCACTTTTTTAGGACCAAAGAAAGTAAAAAATAATTGTAATTATTCTGTAATAAGAGTGAAATCTAGTAACTTTTTATCTCATAGTATTTTTCGCTGAAATCTTTAGCCAGTATTTATGACTTAGCCAGGATTGCTGCACCTTCTATAATACATCAAAAATAAACTATTTTAAAATTCCAAATTTCTACCACATTAAGTAACTTCTCATTTAAGAACTATGGTCTGGATTAACTGTGAAGCATCTCCAGAGATGATAAAATAATTCTTCTACTTCTTCAAAGACGCTTATCTTGCTGAGACTTGTACATGCATGTATTCATCTAACTGAAGCTGAATGTGGGTAACTGTTTATGCAACTGACACACAGGTTTGCATAAATAACATTATTGTTATTGTTTTCCCAAAACAATACTGGAGCATTGTATAGCAATATAAAACATTGATTGTAGTGTCTTATGACAGTGCATATGTTTAAATATTCCCTTTGTGTTCACAGTTTATATTATAAGGAACAATAAGTCTTATAAATAATGCAGCACTAAAAGTTTCTCTGAACTCTATAGATCTCTCAGAACAGTTTCAAAACTAGGTCTGTAGAAAGCAAAGTGTTTCATTCGTAGAATTCAATTGCAGGGCTTTCTGACTGAATATTTGCCAGCTGCCAGTTCTGTTTTCAAAGTCTACAAAATCATTTTCACGCTGAAAATCCCTGACAACTACCTTTCATATTTATTCAGAGTTAAGCACTCGTGCCAACTCCCACTGAAGTCAATAGCAGGTTTCTGCATAGCAGGAACAGGATCAAACCTAACAGTTCTGTCACAGAAACTCTGATTTGCATGTTTTCTTATTTCTGAAGCAAAATCTGGCCTTGGCTTTTTTCATTTCGGGTTTTTGCAGGTAGCTGTGCAGATGTGATGGTAAACACAGAACTGAGGTCATTTGAGATTCTGGAAGAGTTAAATACTATGTATGGGAAGCTAATAACAGGAACTTCTAATTAGTGAAAATGGTTTATCCTGCAGCAGCGAGGTCATGTCCTCCTTGTAATTTTTCTGATAGGGAAAAAATATATTGATTGAAGAGGTGTATTCAACAAAAATAGATGGTTTAAGAGGTTTTTTCACAGCCATCATGCAGCTACTGATTCTGCTTTATCTAGAGCCCACAGCCAGGAAAGCAGCTCTGAAGAAGAAAGGAGAAATTGGTTACTTTCCCAATTGTTCTCTTCCGTGCTATCTGCGGGGCAGGACCAGCAGGCACCTTCTTCTTTGATTAAATGCTTACAGATGGTTTCTGCTAGAAAACACGTTTAAAATAAATGAAACTGCTGATTTGGCCATGTGCACTGTAAATTAGTACCTTCATTTTTTATTTCGCTGATTTGCCTATTCATAGCTCATCCCGTTCAAGATCTGCTATTTAAAAAAAGATTTGAGTACACAAAAGCAGAGGATCTTACCTTTGTAAACACAGTTCCAAAGGCTATCAGCACATCTTGTGAGACTGAATGCTCTAGGAATATATTACAATACCAATTGCCCTGTTGAGTATATCACTTAGTTGCTTTCTAATACCTTTCTGGAAAATACAGCAGATACGCATTTAAAGCAGAGAAAGCTAGGTAATTATGATGAATATGTGCATTTGTATTTTCTTTAAAAACACAGTCTGCTTCACTAAAATGATGAAACAAAGTAAAGGTGAGATGTTTTGTAAAATACTGAGCTTGCACATGTGGTGTTAAGATAAATTAATGTTGTTAAATAATCACAGTAAATATGATTAGTATTAGCCTGCTGTTAGTGATACCACCTCTGTAACAAAACAAAAAATTAAATAAATCAAGAGGTAGATTTTGGCTTCCTGTAGAATATACAATCTGTGATGCTTGTTATTGTCCCCAGTGCAATTGAAGGAGTTACTGCAGCTACTGATCTTTTAAATCCTTCCATCCCATTTATTCTACTTTTCTTTTAAGCACGTGAAAAAAAATTAAATTGCATGGAGTGTTTCTCAGATGACTTTTGCACAGGAAAAGTCAGCACATGCAAATGACAGCAGCAGGAAGAAGGCAGCACGCGAAACAAACTCAGAGATAACTGCCACGTTCCCCACATATCCTGTATGTGGAACTTCCCCTTGGCCTTGGTGGCAGTTTGATGTAAAGACTGAGGTGAAAATGTGGCCCTGTGGGAAAATAAGCTGAAAATATTTATGAGAGGTTATTCAGCCTTGACACTTCTATTTAAAAACAAAAGGAATGTGTGGGACAGGCTATAGCAGAAATCTGGGTTATTCAGATCTAGAAATGTGAGATCCTTTACAAAGAAATTTCTGAAGTTATTAAAATGGAGCATCTTGTTTTAATAGTATTTCCAGTGAAAATCAGAGGATCGTTGAGGCATGGATCATGAGGCAAAGGAAAATATGTGACATATATGCTACTTTTCCAAACCTTCAGTAGTGTTAAACAACAGAGAAAAGATCCATCTTTACAGCTAAAAAATATTATCAAATATGAGAAGCCTTGGTCAGTGCTGCTCCCCCAGTTATAAGAGGTGCTTTCAGAAAGACTTTGCATGTTCCAAACCATGGATTATACTGATTCAAGTGCATTAGCTATTGAATTGCAGTTTCTTGTAGCAATATCAAACTTGAAAATTAAATCCCACAAAAATAAAAATAATGTCATACAGCTTTTTTTGAAACTGTAGTGTCTGTTTCTGTTCTCGATATTTTAGTGCCAGAGTGCCAGGCACAGACTGGCACAGAAACATACACTTGGTTTGAAATGTTTGTAAGTTCCATTGAAATGCACTGATTTCTGTAGCAAGCATTTCAGTTTAACAGAAATTAAACAGATTAAGAGATCTGGAGGAATGGAAATCCAAGAAAGGGTTAACAAAGAACACAGTGCGGAATTGCTGGTCAGATGTACAAATCACTGGTCTCTAAATTGAGGTACAAATTCAGGGTTTAAATATGGAGGTAAATTAAATGCACTTTAACCATAAGGATTCACCTGCTACTTTTCCTAGAAACTCCAATGACTTTCTGGGCAAGGTCCCCAGGTCTTTCTCTCATTGGGAAAACGCAGATAATTTTTCCTTAAAACAAGGGAGATTATTTCGCCAGAGGACTTGGATTTTCCCAAAGACTAGAATAATATGAAAAACTCTTACAAAAAAAGAAGATGTTTGTTATCCAAACTAATATGCTTCTGTGATACAAACCCTAAACTTTGTGCATTGTATGAACCACGGGATAATCTTCCTGGAATTATTCTACGTAGAGTACTTAGAACGGTCCATGGTTCTTCTTCTCACAACCTGTATAACTGCACTGACTGCAACAATGTTAACCTCACAGTATTCTTATCAAAGTCTGAAAGATTAAAGTGTTGCTTCGTTTCTCAGGTAGCATACTTTTTGTCATTTATCGTAGTATTATTTTGCAATATGTGCTGTTCTTCATCATGTCAGAAAGAAAAAGGAGAGAAGGGAGATACAGACAGGACAAAGGAGCAAGGAGTTAAAAACTGAAGTACAGAAGGAAGCCTATAGAAGGACAAGAAGATTTAAAAATCCATAAGAAAGAAGAAAAACCTGGCCAACAGAACAAAACAATTTGCATAGGCATAGACTGTTCTCTTACCGATGCATTACTTTTTCTCTGCTACAAATCCACTAAAGTATGATGGAGACTTATGTAAATAATTTTTCTGTAATCTGTCAGAAATGTTGAGATTATAATTTTGATGAACTCTTCAGCAATATTTTTTATTTTAGGGGAGCTTTTTTTGCTGTAGTTACAGCTTGTGCTTCAACCAACTCTGTTGGTTATATATTACTCTGTTGCACAGTTAATGAAGGATTCATGTTTATCGCCTTGCATTGGCTGCCAAGATGCAATTTCTAGTGTGTGTTGTGCCTCACTGGCATCTAATAGGAGGCAAGGAGCAACATACCTTTGTTTTTGCTGCATTGTTTAATGAGGTTACCCTCTGTTAATGAAGAAGTAAAAACTTTCTAGACATTTTTTGGACATTCCGTATATTATTTTCTAATACTTTGTTTTAAACGGCACTGGCCAGCTGCACATTATTACTGATTTAAGATTTCATAGTTTTACATTTTGTTTTTTAAAGATGTTTTACTTCTCTTTTATAATATGTCCATATTATGAACCTCTTTTCTCTCTCCATCACGCCTTCTGAAATACCAGTTAGTGCTGCATGTGAGATCCCAGGATGGAAGCACTACTGGCCTGGCTTCCTTGAAGGCCCTGACCTGCATTCCAGTGAGGCAGCACGAAACTACACCTGTGTCAGCAATCATAACCGCAAGCCAGACCTTCCTCCGACTGTCCCACCACGGGAAGTAAGGAACTGTAAGGGCACTGGGTTCTTAGTTCAAGGTGTGGCAATTCACGCTTCAGGGCTGGGAGTCTTTGGGTTTCAGTCCTCAGGCAAAACAAGGATGGAACACAGCTTGGGAGTCTTGCTTGAGAGGCTAGGGCTCCAAATGAGAGCGTCAGCTGAAGAGAAGTAGCAGCAGACAGGCATGTGGAAATGACAGCTGGACAATGGACACCAAGTGCCAGTCATCCTTGAAGGTTGGGATCTGAAACTTGGAGTGGCAGGCAATGTCCGTAGAGGATCTCAGCTGCATTGCCTTTACTGAGTTAATGGGGTCATCTCAGATTTACTTCGCTGAGAACCAAAACTAGTATTAAAAGTAATTGATATCTCAACACTTCAGCTTATGCAATGATAGATAAACTACCCAGCTATCGTAAAACTCACTTTCAGTGTAGGAGGTCTCCCACCCACACCAAAGGCCCTTCAAGTACTATTTCCCACCAAAATGTTAAAGAACAGCCACTCTGTATGTGCTGTTTCCTCAATCTGTAAAATGGGTATCCATCACTGAACACTTGGGTTTTTTCATTATATCAGGAAAACATGTTCATTTCAAAATGGGGCCCAATAATAGGATGTCTTCAACTTGCTATTCTGCGTACTGGTGCTGTAAACAGTAGCTCCAAGACAGCACAGAAAACAGTTCAGCTCTTTCAGAGGTGAAAAGGCAGAGAGACTGGGCAGGGAAGAGTGCGAGAAAACCTAAAAATGAACCAAAATCAAATTCTGGCCCTAGCAAGTCCATATGCACTCAGAGAAGTAAGTACTCAGAGGTTTTACTATTATCCTGAAAAGAAATACTGCTTTGACTGGAAAGTTAAATTTATTGTTAACTGGGTTCTTGGTAAAAGAAATCCTTTACCAAATCATAGGTTCCACCTCTGTGTTTGTGTATGTGCACAGAAAGAGGATGCTGCATAGCAAGATCCCTCTTTTTCTAGGAGTATATGAAATTCCACGATGAAAAGGCTGAGAGACCAGTGTATAGCTGGGGCAGAGAGAGGGAATGGGAGGCATGGATTCATAAAGGATATAAGCAGACACCTAAGCGTAAGGATAAAGAAAGATAGTATCTCTTTCATGAAGACAAGCATCCTGCCAAGATGAAGATAATTTTTTTTAACTCTTTTGCTATTCTGGATGTTGTGGTTTTGTTTAGTGAGGGGGGGCCTAAGGCGGTAGCTTCTGTAGGAAACTGCTAGAAGTTGCTCCCCTTTGTTCAGTGGCCTCAGCCGGGCCTAGGGCGGACCCACTGCTGGCCAAGGCTGAGCCGATCGGGAGCAGAATGTTCTGTGATAACACCTCTGTGGTAATGTATTTAAGAAAGGGAAAACAGAAAAAAGAAGGAGAAGAGAAGATGTGAAGAAGCTGAGCAGGGGCAGAGGTGCAGAGGGGGAGGCACGGGCCTCATGGGCCTTGCAGGCCTCACCCTCTGGCCTCCCACTGGGCGGCCAACTGGGCCCAAGTGGGCCCAGCCCGGCTGCAAGAAGTGGAGAGGAGATGAGATGGATGATGTGAAGAGATTCTGGGAGGCATCTGCCAGCCTGCTGTGAAGAACTTTTCTTGTGAGAGAAACAGCTGCAGACGCCAAGGTCAGTGAAGAAGGAGGGGGAGGAGTAATGCGGCTCCTGGCCAAGATTCCCCTGCAGCTCGTGGTGATGACCATGGTGGAGCAGGTTGTCCCCCTGCAGCCCATGGAGGTCCATGGAGAAGCAGAGATCCACTTGGAGCCCGTGAAGGACCCCACTCTGGGGGAGGTGGATGCCTGAATGCGGCTGTGCCCCGTGGAGGGCCCGCTGGGACAGCCGTTCTGGAGAGACTGCACTACGTGGAAGAGATGACCCACGCCGGAGCAGTTTAATGAAGGACTGTGGCGTATGGGTGGGACCCCACGCTGGAGCAGGGGAGAAATGTGAGGAGTTCTTCCCCCAACAATGAAGCAGCGGCGTAAAACAATGCGTGATGAACTGACCGCAACCCCCATTCCCTCTTCCCCTCTGTGCTGCTCGGGGGTGGAAGGTGGTAGAGATAATGTTAAGCTCGGGAAGAGGGAGGGGTGGGGGGAAGTTATCTTGTTCTCTGTCTCACTATCCTGCTGTTTTTAGTAATAAATGAATAGTTTTCCCCAAGTCGAGTCTGTTTTGCCTGTAACAGTAACTTTAAGGATTTCTCCCTGTCCTTATCTCAAACCTTGAGCCATTTTTTTTTTCTTATATTATCTCTCCCTATTCTCTCGGAGGGTGGGGGAGTGAGAGAGAGACTGCGTAGTCTGATCCCGATTGGGGCTGAACTACAACACTGGAGTATCCAGAAGCACCGTGAATTTTGTTGAGTGTGCATTCCCAGCAGGCTGAAAAAAACAGACAGGAGAGAAAGTTTGCTGCACTGTGTACAGTATTCCTTTACATGGGGTCAGAAACCTTTGACATTTTTGCTTACAGTTTAGCTGATGCTGAAAATCCAAAACATTTGCTCTAAATATTTGTACCTGGCAAGCTCCAACAAGACAAAAGCACTAACTTTACAAGAATCCTGTGACAACGGAGAAATGAAGTTCTCACAGTATCACAAGTACCTTTGGAGCATATTCACACTGTAAACCTTTGCTCTGGGTTTTCAACTCTGTTTATAGCAGGCATCTAAATCCCACACTGCCCATAAGATATTAAACTGACTACAGGATTGCATTCCTAAGTAATGCAGCTTCTTTGCTGAAAGACAGAGTATCAAACCTAAGTTTAGCATTCAAGCTCTGAATGCATTTATTGATATTTTACTGAAGATTATGAGTGTTTTCCATGGTTGGGGAGTAACAGTTGGGAAAGAAAACAGTGAGGATAAGTTATATAAATACTTGCATAAACCACCTTTTTTTTTTTTTTGTATATTTATTCCAGCCTTAGATAGATCAGCCATTTACAATACATTACATTATAGCAACCACAATAAAATTGGGGTTTTTTTTAAATACATCAATCCCATTAGATGCTTTTCTGCCACTATTACTCTCGTTTCAGTTTCTTACCTTATTTTTATCCTGTTCCAATTTATTGCTAACAAAAATTTGGCTACAACATGACTGGGGATGGATATTCTTTCTTAGCTTTTGCTACATGTAAATCATAGTCCTGTATACCATCAGTACTCCTTGCTCTTCACCTTTTTGAAGTCTGTTTGAAAAGGTACTTTTACCTTTCAATTCCCCTCTATCTCTTAAACCTGTTTTTGCTTAGAACTTAGTATTGCTTACAACTGCAAATTATTTTCAAAGAAAAACTGGAAGGAAGATATAATGAAACTACATTTCATATATTACATTAATTAACAGCTTAAAACATTTTTTACTGGTATTTGCTAGTGCCAGTCTCTAATCTTCTAAGCGAATAATTATTCCGCCACGATGCCCACCACTATCACCTCACGCACAGTGTAGTTGCCCACTTCAAACTTCGACGAAGCTGTGAGTCTGTTGATTCCAAAATTTGCCATTGTTATGGTCAATAACTTGCAGATCTGCAGCACGTGACATGCAGAGTAAGTGCAGGACAGATCTAAGTTGATGCTAATTTTCAGATCAGCTGCAGATTTTCAGCGTACAAATGCAGCCTCTGCCTCATGAGCCTCTCAAAATGTTTTGCAAGCCTTGCCTAACTCGTGACTGAAAGGATGGTTTCCTCTATGCTATTTCATTGTCACCACACCACCAAATGTTTCTGTCTGGGAAGGGAATTATTTCATCACTTTTTAGCATTCATATAGGCCACCATTCAGTCAGTGAGATTGATATTTGGTCAACATGTGAAAATTCTTATGGAGCCTTTGCTTAAACTGAAGGTATTTAACCTTCTCTGCTGAGTTCATCCTTGGGCAGGTTGCTCAGCAGAGAAATTCTGCCAATATTACCTTGCATTCTGCGTTTTCTCTATTGCTGTTGCTAAGTGCATTATTTTTTTTTTTTTATTTTAACCTCCCACTAGGCCCAAATTAAGATCAGAGCCACACACAAACATACAGTAAAAGACTATGTTTGACCTGAAGGGTTTGCCCTCTGAATAGCTAAGACAGAAAAATTAGATATGAAAGGAAGCATTACGATGCCTGTTTTAGAAGTGGGGAAATAAAGCATGCTGGAGATCACAAAAGAAAGACTGCGGCTGAGCTAGGAAGTGAATCCAGATTGCTTAAACAGAGTTGCACAAGTTTCTTTGGCCAGGAGTTTAGTAGATCTGAGTGATACACAAGAATCAGGTTAAACCTTATAAAAATTTGCACCCAGATTTAGAAAATAAATACGAGATTGAAACACTTGCAAATTTCTACAAATGAAATTCAAATAGATTTTGCAAGTAGGATTCATAAAGGGGTGTAGGTACTATACATAAAAGCAGGAGAAGGAAGGTGTCCTTGCCCTATAGCTTCATGCATAACGCACACCAGGTTTAACTTCATTCTCTCATTTCTGAAGGCTCTGAAATTGCTTACAGGAAAGGCATTTCCTCTTGGCTGCTTTTATTAATATCATGCAACCTGTTTGGGAATCCTTAACTTCAACTGCATCAAAATAAGCATTTAATTAAATCTAAAATTAATTGTAATTATTCCTGTCATGATTTCCTGAAGTTTTTGAGATAAAAAAAAACAAAAAAAACCAACAAAAACCCAGTTCCACATTGACCAAAAGCCTTGCTAAGTTTCTTAAGCCACAAGACTATCCCTCCTTTCATGCCGTTCTTCCTATGTGGAAATTCTAAAATCCTACCTCTAAATATGCTTTGTGAGTTCTATGAACTAATGGCTATATCTTCACCAAAATTTGAACAGTTTATCAATCCACCAAATATTTTCCTCAACATAAAGCAAGTGGTTTTGTACTCTCAGCTTGCCAGCGCAAGTAGACAATTATGAGGACCATTTTGGCAAAAACAAAAAAAAAAGAGGAAATTTAAAGTTAGATTGATGCATGCTTTCTCCAAAGATATGGAAATTTTTCCATTTATAGCAGTGCTATTTAAAACAGGAACTGCAAAGATTATTTTAGGCTCCAGAGTGCCTGCAGTCAGGACTAGGGAGCCACGCGCTATTAATATAAGCAGACATCCCTCTCTATTAACCAGAAGACAGCAACTGGGTATATTGTCTTGGGTTTTCAAACCATAGAAATAATTATGAGCAAATGCAAAATCCCAGTTTTTCCAAGCAACAAACTGGAAAATGTGCTGAGGTGTTCCTCCATTGTGGTCAGCCCTTTACTAATGCTCTTTCGTGTGTGAAGAGTTTCTGTATTTGCCGAGGAGGGAAATCAGCTTTCCCTGAACAACTTTTGTCAGTCTCCATCTGCATCAAGTGCCAAGTGAAATGCAAGGTTAAAATGAAATTAAGCACATTTACCTTGGTCAACATTAGAAAGGTAGGCATCACTATACTCCTGCCTAATATACCATAGAGAAACCTGTTTCTGGGATCTCAAAAATAACTGTGCTGTTATTCATTAAAAGGGGAGAGTTCAGCAGCAACTACGGTTTGTGGCCTCACAGAAACTGTAAATTTTACTTCACCCCCTGGAACCAATGACATTCTAGAATTACACCAGGAGGATTACCACAAAATATATTTTCCCCCAAAGACTGATTTTTTGTTGTTGTTGTTCTGGATACATTAGAATGGGGCTGAGGAAGAGATTCACTTCATAAATGCATGTTTCTTTCAATTTCTGTTTGCCTTATCATAAGAAATTTTTACTTACGCTGAAACAATTGGATGACTTGCATGGGATATTCCCTGCAACACTCTAACACAAATAGCTGTCTAAGGCTAGATTCCACAGTGCTTGATAACATCTTTGGAACTTGTTCCAGCCTCCTCCATGATGATGCACACACCCTGCTTTCTAGATTACAACCCGCACAATTAAAGCTCTCTTCTCGAGCCGCTGCATGGCTGACCTATTTTCTATATGGACTTAGCTGAAACAATCAATGGGCATAGCCATGCGTAAAGCACAAGGCATAGTCAAACAGTCCCAAGAGAGGGTTTCAGACAGCTCTGTGCCCCATAGCCCTGTGCTGGGATGCAGGTCTTCCGGGATTTCTCCCCTTGCCCTAGAGCGGAAGAAAAGCGGCCTTGGCACTCAAACAGGGACGGCATAGCATTCCGTTCATGTTCAGGAAGACAGATAGGAGGTACAGAGAGGGGGTCTCATGAAAGATGTACCCTCTCCAAAATAATACATAAGGTTACAACTTGGCTATCATCTAGGCTTAGCGTGCTGCCCATCAGAAATGAGCCTATGGTGCTGACTTGCATGAAGGGGTGGCTAGTTTGAATACTTCTACTAGCAGGGCACCATTCTCTTGGAACAGCTACTTCTAGTATGAATATGCGAGAAGAAAATCAATTCACAATTTGTCTTTAAGTAACACAAAGGAACTAATTTAAGGAGTCAGAGCAGTAAAAATCAAGAATAACGGCTACCACACTGCTGCTGGGTTCAAGGAGCATGAAGGGTGCCTAAAAGTAGCAGTGAGGGTCTGAACCATGGAAGGGAGCATTTCAATCAAATGAGAATTTCAGTTAAAATACTCTGCAGTCAAATGTGAAAGCAGGAATAGTCTTAGCAAGGGCATTGATTCCACTTAACAAAACTATCACACAATAGGAAATATGAATGAAAACTAAGTGGAAGTGAGTATCACAAAAAGATCGTGCTCTGATAGGGTGAGATTGTCCCAAAGGCTGAAGGCCCGTGGAAGCCCTAAAACTCAAATTTACTTGGGGTCTGAAACAATGAACAGGACTTGGTGAAGTCTCTCTATGGTGAAGTAAACTTAATCCCTAGAGAACGTATTTGCTCTGACATAGGTCATGAAGCAGCAGAACAACTGAAAGCAGTGAAACCCTCACTCCTGTGAAAAGGGAGTAGATGTCAGCTTGCTCCAGACTCGGCATCTACAAAAATAAATAAGCATCCTGTATGAGCTACAGGCCGTAAATGAGGAGCCAAACTGAAAGGAAACACTAGCACTGACCTAAGAGTGGCGTCACCTGAGTAGGACAACCGAAAAAACTGGAACGACAGCAGGTTACCAAATGAGCAGCAGTCAATACCTGTGTTACAAGTAAACAGCTTCATTAGAGATATTAACATGGTCTTTTAAATTGTTTCATAGCAGGTGGATCTATAAGCACAGACGTTATAAAAAAAAACCCTGCTGTCTCTAGCAAATTTTGCTGCCTTTATTATGAAAAAAATGTTATTGTTTAAACCTTGGCCAGAAGCCCTAGCTCATTTATGCACATACTTAAATCCAACTGGAATTTTAAAATTAAATAGATACTAATATTCTGTCCTGAACAGTGTTGCTTTCTTGAACAAGGACTTATGCTTTGAACACTGATTTGAAAATATAACATCTGTTAAATGATAAACTTGAATCTCTACTCCTAGTACAACTAGGTATGCAACACTTGCTGAATATATATCATATATATCAAAGCCGTATCTCAGACGCTCAAAACATGCTAAAAAGAATACTCAAAGTAATGTCAAATGTGAGATTTGGCTTAATTTAAATTTCAACTGCTAAAAATCTTAATTGCAATGCTAAGCATCTAAATAAAAGCAGCGAATTTTAATAAGCACGTAGACAGTAAAGATCTCTAAAAAGGAAATAGTACAAAATGTGCAAGGAATTCCAGCAAATAAACTCTAATGGCAGCTCTCCACGGCTCCATTTTCATTTGTTAATAAAATGTGCAAGCTGAAATCTAATGATTTCAAAATATTATTATAACAAAATTCCTTAAAACATGTCCTGTAGTTTCCAATAACTATTTTTAAAGACCTATTTAACCTATACAGAACTTCTCTTAAGTTAATAAGTTTGTATAAAAAAAGGAAACTTGCTGCTTGTCTACAGAGTAGATACAAAATACAGCCAGTACCTTCTAATACACATTTCCTTGTTGATAATTTAGAACATTGTGTCTGTTTCCTTCTATTAGCGAGGTGCTTGATTGCTATTTTTTTAAAAACTAAGACATAATTTACAACATCTTTTGGTTTAACAAATCATTTCAGTTAAAAAGAAAATAGTTGTATTTGCTATAAACTGTACCTTGACTTCTTGGATTCCTTATTTTGAGTCTCAGTATTATTTCTTTTTTTTAGAATTTCAAAACAGATGGCATTTATCTTCATAATAGCTGTGATATCTTACTTATTATTACATGGCATTGACCAGGTTTTGACTGCTACTGATGTTTTGAGTATTATACTTTATTATAAACTCTTACTTAACGTTTTCATTTCACTATGGCATCTGTTTTGAAACAGACTGTCATAGAATGGTTAAAGACAGATTTTTTTAAAGAAAGCATTAATCAGAATAAAACAAATATACAAGACTTTAGTACGTACTTTTATGGACACAACATTAAAGACAAACCTTGCCTTCTCATTTTTAACAGTTCATCGAAAACTTCTATTGGATAATTTAAGTGAATACTCAGCAAGTGAACAAGTGGGAGAGGGGACGGTGAACCATTTTATTGATCATGTCAAAAAAGGGTAAAAGACCCACTGTAGAACTAAATTCCTTACTTTCTCCTCCAAGATTTGCCTCATGATCTTGCACTGTCATGACTCATAATGGCTGCAAGCTACTTAATTCCACAGAAAAAAATTACGACCAAGAGATTTCAAGATGTTATTTCCCTCTTTCTCCTTCCTTCCTTTTCCTGCCTGCTTTAGATCAGCATGACTTCAGCAATTGCTTTTCTCCTCTGAGAATGTGGAGCGTAAAGTCTTTTATATCACCATTACAGTATTCCTCATGCCTCCTTACAGTCACCTAGTTCATTTAAGGTTCTTGCTATTGGCAAAGCAAAGAGAACAGTCATCAGAGCTGCAGAATGGATGGCCATATGCAGCGCCCCAGAGCAACACAATCCAAGCAAGAAACTTCCCTACAATAAAGAGTACTTCCCGTGCTTGCATTGGTAACATATTTCCATGCATTCTCTGGTTGCTTAAATTGCTTAAATTCTCTGATTTATTGTATAAAATAGTCTGTTACTGGAACCTCTTTCCAGCATGGGCTGTCACCACTTTTCGTTCCCAACTTTAGAAAAGCAGCAGTTCTACTGATGTGATTTAAAGTGTATGCTTCCTTGCGCCTACTTTCTGTAGTTCGGAAACAAATCATCTCAATCATAACTACAAGAAAAGGGAGTGGCTCCCTTGGGAGTTTTCTCTGAGGAAAAACTATAAGATTAGACCATTTCCAAATAAGTAAAACACTTTTCTCTATTCATAGAAAGATAATTAAACTCTTAAACTTGTTATGAAAAACAGCTCTGTTAAGTTTTCCGGAACTCTGTACTCTGAGACTTCACAATGGAAAATCTGAGTGAATAAGTTTTTTTTCCTACTAGCATTTCAATTATCAAAAGTCTTACCACTTCTCTTTAGTCCAACCCGTACGCAGCACAGTGTAACCTGTAGTCCAGTGAAAGTGCATATCCTAAATAGAGCACTTCAAACAGATCATTTCACTGTAATACTCATTTTTAGTAATACTGCATCCTTGCTTAGGACTTTTTTCCTGGTAACTCATCCTTAACATAGAAAGCCATCTCACCACACACACAGAAAAAGTGACCAGCTCTGGAAATAGAGCCATTTTAGGAGCAGCATTAGATCAAGCTTGAGAGAGTATATCGGATGTATAAAAGTGCTCCGTTACACCCAAGAGAAAAACTTTCCAAATGTCTCATGTTTATACACAGAGATTATTTTATAAAGGGACTACTAGGCCTAGGCTAGTAATGGTCACTGAATGTAGCCACAGAAACAACTCCAGCCACTCAGGAAAGGAATTCCAAGCCTTAAATCTTGAAAAAAATAGAAACAATAGTGGAGCTATGAAAATCGTCTGAAAAAGTAAACTGCCAATCATAACGAACACAACACAGTCTGGGGTTTCATTTATTCTTCCTAGGAAAAAAAAAATTATTGGAATAACAACTGCAAATCTAAAGTTATTGTTAGAGCCTCAAGATGTGATTAACTATCAAGTTTGTGTCTAATTCATGAAGTGCAGTGATACGAATTACTCCGAAAAGCAGATAAGAAACCTTACCCAAGTACAATGCAGCAAAACTGGGCTGGATGGGTTTCATTCTCCGGACGGGCACTGGCAGCAAGCAAATTCTTAGAAAGCCTCACAATGCACAAAGGCCGCCGGAGAGCCCCTCGCGGCTCCCAGACCGCCTCCAGCCCCGACCCGCCGCCTGTTTCCCTTACCCCCTATTTGGCTGGGGGCACGCTGCAAAGGGGGCTCGGGCTGCCGAGGGGAGGGGGCTCCCCGCACCCCCCTGTCCACCCTCAATTCCCAGGGCTCAGCCCCACACCGCACGGCCGGCAGAGAGACCCGGGCCCTGCGCTCCCCGTTCCCCGCGGGCGCGGCCGGGCGCCCCGTCCCAGCGCTGTCCAGGGTCCCCGCCGCGCCTCACCGCACCGCGTCCCGCACCGCACCGCGCCCCGCTCCGCGCCCCGCGTGC
>WHYT01017435.1:0-19185 GCA_009806455.1 Tetrax tetrax
AATTCTTGGACAATGGGCTAGTTTTTTCAGCTCTAGTGGGACTGCAAGCAATGCATGAAAGGCAGTGTCAGGTGCTAAAGCAAAACAGCGTCTACTTTAACAGCAACAAGAAAAGTTCGAACAAGAGAGAGAATATATCTATTTTAGGAATGCAATTGTTTTATAGAAAACACAGTAACCCAAATGTTTTTCTAAGCTTGTTCTTTAGTACTCAGTGCTTAGCGCCATGTAAAATTCCTCCAATCAGGGAAATAAAAAAAAATGTCATCTGATAGCATAAATAGTTGTTTCTTAACGCTTACATAAATATCACTTACTCAACACTGGTCCTATGAAGAATGAGGGAGTCGTGCTCTTGAGGACCCTGTGCAGGCCATCTACAACACAGCTCACAGCAGAGCAGAGGAGCTTCTGGAAGCCACTAGTTAATTACCTCCTCCAAACCTTGGCAGTAGCCTTCCAGGAGCTCTCCATGGAAACATCAGCTGTTACTGATCTTTAACTGAAGAGACCTATTCATCCGTACAGTAAAATTAAGCAGACCATTTTATATTTACAGAATTCATGCCCATCCAGGGAAAGACAGATATACAGCACCAGTACCTCCAGGCAAACTTCTTAACTGGCTGTTGGTCTGCAAGCTATTTAACAAACCATAAGAGCCAAACCACCATCTTAATTCAGAAATAAACTTACTTATAGTAAGTAAGTTACTTATATAGTAAGTAAGTAAGTGCACATCTTTCACATTCATGCTAAACAGAAATAAAAACATATTTTACTACAGCCTTGTCAAGGTTTCTGGCAAGAACTAAAGCAAAATCATTAAAGACTTTTTCGAATTTCCCCTCAAAACTTGTCTGGAATTAATTCTGCTTATCCATACATTCACTACACCACCCACTGCCATGCTCAAGTGGCATGTACAGACTTCAGCAACTTTTTACTAGCAATAATAACAGAAAGATGTCAGGCTAGATTCTTCTGTGAATGGTTCAAACTGCTTGCACCCATGTCATGCCAAGCACGAACTGACAAATTCACTTCCCAAGAGGAGAAATGCAACCTGGAGCCTGCATTTTAACAACTAGAATGGAATGTGGAAAATGAATAAAAGAGGTTGTGACACCCTGAAGCAGTGGCATTTCATTTGGAAAAAGATGTCATGTGAAAGCTAAGACAGCAAGATGTACTTTGTAACCCATAACATCTGATGCACCGTCACACTCAGGGCATGGTAACACTGAGACCTGAAACTATTTTTGATCCTCAGCAGTAGGTAAGCTACTATAAGCTACTATGATGGGTCTGTCTCGTCAGAAACGAGTCTATATCTCAGTCTCACCAAAATGAGCTCTGAGTTTCCCCAAGGAACACAGCTTTGAAAGGCCTCCACACATGAAGACTGACATAACAGTTTTTCCTATAGTATTACCAAATATTGCTTGCATATTCGCTGGCTCAGGTACAAATGCCGAACCAATCAAGCACAGAGGTCACAAATGAGCCACATCATCAGACATAACATACACCTTATTGCTGAATATAGTTACACACAATGTGGCAAAGTGTTTTCTAGGAACAGGTAAGATGTGCTGAAATAAGTAAGTACATATAGGCAATAATACAATACTTTTCAAGCTTTTCAAGAAGCCTTTAAAAATAAACCCCACTCAAACAAAAACAACTCCACAAAACCCACCCCCATCAGGAAAAAAAAAAAATTTAAAAAAAAAAATCACCACCAAAACTAAAGCATAGCCTCACATCACCTTATGCCCTTATCAATGACAATTTTATAAAAATTCTGGAGTATGCATTTCAAGAGTTTAATAGAAAAAGATTACATGTGCAAAACATAAATATGTAATATTTTCTTTGCTTCTTCAAGAGTCCTTCATGACATTCAAGGGTTGTAACTTGCCTGCTGAGACAGGCTGGTGTGGGCCACCACTTCAAATTGCTACTATACCAATCCTAAAAGCTGATCACTGTTACATCTGCATATCCAATTTTTACCATGAACTTTCATGTATTGAGTGTCCATTGATGATAAAGGATTCACTGTCTTCTGGTACAAATGCCACTAGGCTTCCTCTAAAATCATAAAACACAGTTAAACCAATTATTCCATTCACACTTTTGGTTTCAGCTCTGTATTAGGAAAAATGCCCTGAGTTGGTTTGTTCTTGTATCAAATCTTGAGTAACACTACACTCTCGAAAACGTAGCATGCTGTCTTGGTGAAACTCATAATAGACCAAGTGTGCTGACGTTACAGCACAATTAACAGCACTGGTCTCTAATGGATATCCATTAAAGCACAGCCTGAAAACGTGGAAGTCTCCTGTAACAAGGAATTCTCTGCTGAGCACTCAAGCAGGAAATTGTTACACCTTCTCCTACACCACACTTATGAACCAGGCACAGTCAGGACTGAAGTCTAGGTATTCAATGCACAATCACTGTCAGAGGAAAAGAACACACACACAAATTAAAAGAGTAGATGCCTGTGTTAAACAGCTCAAAAACACACAATTATTATCTGTGCCTTGATCATATATACAAACTGATCACAATTGCAAGAAGTAGAAGAGGATTATTCATTGGAAGAAAAGAGTAATGTCTTTAAAAGCAGTTTTAGAAAGCAACTATTTTGTTTATCCACAAGATCAGACATTATATTTACTTATTGATATCTCAGATGTAAAACTAGTATGGTATTTGACAGTATAAGAATAGCTATATAATGTCAGATGGAAGTTCTCTCTCTAAACTCTCTGACAGCAGCCAACAGCAAACACATGGAGAAGAGAATGAGACAGAAGGGGGAGTGGTACCTCCTTGATACCCTCCCAGCCCCAATGTGCAATTTTCAGACTTCCTGAACTTCATGTAATTCTGTTTTTAATAGCTCTGAGTCAGATTTTCTTTCATGATTGCTTTATTGAAGCCAAGCAAACTTCTGGCATCCATATCATCTTCTAACCGTAAGATGCAGAGTTTAAATTTCTCACTGTGTGGAGGAATACCTAATTCAGTTTGTTTTAAATCTGTTGCCTGTTAACTTCATTTGATCTTGTAAAAGCCTTCCTGGGGAGAAGAACATCAATGGAATTTTTGTGAAACCTACATAAGAATCGGAGGAGATAACTGCACATTTTGGATGTTATAGGGGCTCCTGCAAACAAAATGCAACTTTCTCAGCTTATTTAACTTTTTCAGAACCCTGCCTCAACTGTTAATAGTTTAAGAATTTTATTTTAGTGGCCTACATGGAAAAGACTTCTGTTCTTTTCCAAGTTTAAATCGTTAATTTACACATTTTTAAAAAAAAATTACCAAAAGTTTAATTGAAAGGATCCTGAAAGGAGGCTAAATGTAGTATGTTAATAAATCGTCTCTTTCTATCCAGCTTATTTTATTTACTAGCTTTCTGTATCTCTAGCTGTGTAGATTGTTTAGATTGTATCTGTTACTGTGGATGCTTACAAATTTTAATAAAAGCCAGTTAGGAATTTTTTTTCTAAGGGGAACTCCTCTTGTTTGCAAGTGAGATGAACTTAATGGTTGGAGCAGGGGAGTCTTTGCTGAATAGAGCACGAAGAATGCCTCCTTCTCCATCAGCATGGGCTGCCAGAGGAGGGGCCCTTGAGAAGCCACCTCTGGAGGCTGCCATCTCCCATTGCTGCCCACGGACCCCTGGAGCCCCCAGCTGCTGAGCAAAACCCAGGCAGCTAGGACATGCTGCAGACGTGATGACAGTTTCTGTGTTTTGTTACAAAATTAATCATTTCTCCACATTCCCTTTGTGGGAAATGGTAAAAAAAAAAAAAAATTATTTTGTCCCAGTTCAACCAGAAGTGCACACTGAACAAGTTCTGAATGTCGGCCAGCTCTAACTTTTATTTATTATATTCCAGTAGCCTTCTCCCCTTTCCTGGTGTGGCATGAGAGTGGATTAATATCAGACGGCCTTTCAAGCACACAGTGGTTTACCCAGGGACAAACCAGGAGATTAGAAGATGCTCTCCCAAGTGCCAGAACAGGGGAGGCACTACTTTTGGGCCACCTATTTTAGGACCTTACTATAGGACCATCTTCCCTCTCTGCTATGAGTCATTTTGGATATCGCAGTTTGGTACAGTATTACAGTTAAAGGAGAATACAGTCGATTTCTAGAGCTGTAATATTTTCCTAGAAGAAGCAGACTTCTAAGAGCCATCTACGTAACTGGTGTGAAGCAGTATCAAGTGCCTTGCAGTTGTGAAAGGTCTCATCAAACTATACTCCCTTATTGCTTTGACTTCACTGTCTGCTAGATCTTGGATAAGTATTCAAAGAATAAAAGGGAGATAAACACTCCCTCCTTCAACAGGCTTTTTTTTTGTCCCTATCTCCCCTCAAAAGACTTAAGAGATCTAGCAATATTCTGCAGTAAGTACCCACAGACTTTCTAGCTCTTCTCACACACCACCTTTCACATGTGATCTCGCAGTACAGGTATTTTAGTGTGGTTTTGCATAACCATCTGTTATAAATCACCTGAAAATGGAAAGGAATTTAAATGTGAAGTATATCTATTTTTGGTGAAAGTAAATTGGATTTGCATGTGGTACAAGAGGCATAGGTGAAAGTTAACATAAGTTATTACAATACTTATTAGTCAAGCAGTTTTTCAATAATTCCATTTAAAATGTTACTACTAAGGCTTGGCATAGAACTGAGTAAAAATAATAACATTTTATTACAAAATCAATTTAAAATTTGAAGAATATAAATATCGTAAAGAAATAAACTAGTAAAAAAAGCTCCAAAACACCAGATAAAACTCAGTATAAATACCTCAACAAAAATACAAATCAATCCCCATTCCCATAAGAGTAGAACAGACGCATCTTCAGCTTGCCCATTATCTTGACTATTTCTAAAGACCACAAGTGTAAAAATGAGTTTATTACTGGATAATTTTAACACAATACCACTACTCAGTGGAAGCCTCATTGATCACTTTCCAAAAACGGTCTATAACTCCTCTCACCTATCTGCACAATCCTGACAACAGTACCCATAACAAACAGCACACAAGCAGTGTTCACTTTGTAGTAAGTTCAGTTGGTGTACAAACTTCTGGTTCTCTGGAAGCAGCACTGTTGTTTAAACAAGCCCTTCAAAACAGGGGCAACATAGCAGCAACAGCATTGGTTATTGTTATATTTCCTCTCAAGAAATTATCTCAGGATAAAAATAATAACAGATAATAATAACTATAAAGACCTTGCTTGAAGACAACAAAAAGCAACATGCAACATTATATATAACAGTGCCATCTGGTGACCACGACTGAAGAAGTGAACTTCCTCAATTTCCAATTTTAAAAGTTCAAACTTCTTCCTACACCATTTTTGGTTTTTCCACTCTCAGTCGCCTAAGCAGTTTTATCTTTCAGAAGTTGCAAATCCACCTGGAAGGGACCCATCAGCAAAGCAGGAAAAAAGGAACTGCGGCACTGGTTGGGACAGCAGCTACAGTAATGGTTTCTCTTCCCAGCCTTAGCTTTCCAGGGGTAGAAGGACACTCAAATGGATCCAAGCAAAAAGAGCGCTCAGCTTAACTACGGCACTCAGGCTTTGCTTAGAGGACCGCATTAAGGCGGCAGTAAAACATCATTCCAGTTATAATTTGCTCTTTTGTCAAGAGATACTACAGAAAACATGTAGAGTACACTTCAAAGTGGTTTTTAGATGAAAAATTACCCCTTTTTGGAGCATGCTTTAGATACTATGATGATGAATTTCATACCATATCATTTACTAGTCAAAACAAGAATTCATTATCAAGATTACCGAACAATTACCTTAGCCTACAAAATTCAAGATGTTTTATGCTTTCATACACCATCACTGACAACAGCCAGATAATAAAAACCATGTTCCAACTCCCCAGGAACTGTTTTTTCATGTGAACCATAAATAGAAAATATTAAATGGAAAGAAAACAACTGAAGATATATACCTGCAGGGTAATGGGGACAATATCTATTGTTTTGACTACAAAATGTACTAAACTGCACAGTGTGTACAAACATGAAAACACACATTAAATTTAAAAAAAAAAAAAACAATAATTTTAAAAGGAAGATGAGCTCAGTGATGTTTTTTTTTTTTTTTTTTCCAAAGAAATTTTCACTTCACAAAACTGTGAGAGATGTGTGATTTCTCATCCGTGCCATACGGGTAGCTTTGGACTTGTCTATTAATTACACAGTTTCTTTGCTTTCCTTAACTTTTCTTTAACTTTCTCATCAGAAGAAAGGTTAGTTCCCTGAAAGAATGACTTCAAACAACTTTGCAACCACTCAACACGCCCCACAGAAAGTATAGGTGTGGCCATGTTAGCTTCCATTTCTGCACGGCTCAGGCCCAGTTCAGAATAAACATACGCTGAAGCCTGTGAAAGTTTAATCTGAGTTGAAGCATGACTGCGTAGTCATTAAATATCTAAAGACATATTCCAGTCACATAAGGTACACAGCTATTTAAAAACTTCTTAAAGTAATTATTCTGTGGAACACTACTGAAATATTCATTTTAGCTTATTTTAAGTTGATCAGTTTGAATGCACGTTGTAGCAAAATGTCAGTGCACAGATTGTACGCTAGAAAGTTTAACACAAACTATTTCGGAAAAACCTCTGAAATACTGAGAATTTTATTTCATTTTAAAATAGTTTCACCAAAATATATACCACATCCAAACTGAACTACTTAGCTAACCACAAAAGGCAAAAGTCACAAAGCAATGGAGAACTTTAATACCACCTGTAAGCCCTAGAAACAGAAATGCAGGAACAGCATCTGGAAGGACGGCAATGTTGAAACTATCTGAACCTGGGACTTGGATAAACGCCTTATCCAAGTGAAGGCAGATAAAAGTCATGGATCCAAAACCAGTTCAACTTCCGAACTTTTCCCGAATTTGACATTCAGAACTGTATTCCAGCCACGTACATTTTTTAGGTTCAATAATCTACAATTAAAAGATGATTTTACACTAAGAAAATATATTTTTCATTACAAAACCCCAAGTGTTTCATTGTTTAAAACACAAACATGCATGACCATCATCTTTGGCTATGGCTGCCCTTTACCTCTCCTAATGTTTGTCCCCAGTCAACTTCCACAACTTCCCTCTCATCATTACCACCACGCATATACACAAAACCCAGTTGTGCCCTAGTAAATATATACATATATATATATTTAAACATCACCACAAGAGAGGCCAGGCCACATGGACTGTTTCCATAGTACTAGGGCTCGTTTCCTGTTTTCTCACTTCCACGTGAAGTTTAATATGATGATAGTTTCCATTTTTAGAGAGCAATTTTCTGAACTACTATTCAGATCTGAATCATCTGTAAATAAAGATGCCTTTAGCTTGGCATCATCTATTTTCTCTGCAGCACTAGACTTTGTTCTTGCCCTAATGACTTCTCAGTCATAATTTTCCCCAGATTCTGATAATGCTAAATTTAGATCACAACAGATATTTTTTATTATATTCTCCAGCATCTTTGCACCACAACCATTGCCTTATATTAGCCATATTGAGTGCCATTCCTTTATACCATAACTGTTTTTCCAAGAGTGCTCTAACTTCTAATTATGTGAGCCAATACATAGAAATTTTTTTTCAGGTGATCATATGGTTACATATGTTTATATAATTATTATTATTTATATAGTTTACATTGTTATATAGATTTTACCTCCTTTCATTTACTTTTTTAAGTAACTAAAATCTGATCCTGTATTATTAATTTTCATTCAAGTTTACAAACTTAAATAAAACAGATATCTATTTTAGATTGGAAAATGAGAAAAACCACCAAAATAATTTACAAGACTAAGCCAAAAGTCTAGAAATCTTAGGAACTTCAGTAATTCAGGATTCTTAAAAATAAATGTAAACAGATATCAAGAAAACTTAGAACTCACCTGATATTCTCTCCTCACAGCGATTGCAGTGACAACTTAAAACTAAGCAGTCAGAGGTAGGTAGTCTCAGGAGATGAGCAGACAGCCCAAGCATTTTCACCTTGAAGAGAAGCCCAAGCCTTTTCACCCTGAGGAAATGAGAAATTGCTTTAAAATGTCCATAGTTTAGACATAGGAGATAGGAGGGAACATTCATGTGTTGGCCGGGGAAGGAAATTACCGTAAAGCTGGTTAGATGTAAGTAAACTTGAAACATTTGAATGATTAGCAAAACAAAACTAACAAACATCTCTATTTTCCTCCAGCTGTTCTACTAGAAGTTTTTTCTACTAGACTCCTCAACAGACGCAAGGTGGACACAAGATCCATCCCACAGGTGCTGACACGAGGTTATGTGCCCTCTCCTGCTTCACACCATGGTTGGGTTTCTCTTGCATAGAATGAGCACCACACACAGCAAGTTCCAGCCCTGTAGCAAATTAGATGAATGCAGAACCAACGTTCATGCACATACTACAGAAAACACCTGCCTCACACATTAGACACAGCTGAAATTGTATCGGTAGCATCTGGCCCTGTTCGGTTTTTAATGATTTATGTGTAATATTTTTGCAATGCTATGGCTAGATTTTCCACGAGCTCTTTTATTAGCAACATCAAAGCTGATTTCCTATATGTTTCCTATAAATACTTTATACAGTTCATGTTCTTGGCTTTTTTCTTTGTGTTTGTCTTGTGTTGTTCTCCTGATAGTAAGGCAAAGCAAAAAATTATTTGAAGGGACCAATAAAAAAGTGGAATTTTTTTTCAAGTCTGAGTATCTTGAAAACACTATCTAAATAAGAAAACCTCAAAGAACAAAAATATTCCATATGCAAATACAGTGACCCTCAAAGACTTCTGTCTCGTGTTTTGCCCTGTATTAAGTTGTTAACAAATTATCAAAAGCTTGACCAAGATGTTATTTCTATCTTCTACAATGAAGGCAGATGCAAAGAGCACTTAAGTCAATGGTTCTTTTTAATATAATCCAAAAGGCTCACAATTAGACTATAAGAAATATCTTGTTTCAACTTGTTTTAGTTTTGCACTGTTTTGTATTCAGGCTATTCAGCAATAGCAGTTCTTTGATAATAACAGTTGTCCTTTTCCTCTTTTAGGAACGACTGATTTTTAGTCTTTCCTTCTTAGCTTCTTTGTACTAGGCCCCCAGACAGTCCACTTGCCTTATCTCCTTACTGTCAACAACTTCACCAATTTTATCACTTAGCATGACCCTTAACACAAGTTTATGTTATGGTCCATTGATCAATTTACTTTAGAAAACAGATGAAATAGTATCTTCAGATTATTCGTGGATCAATAACCCTATTTGCTACAAGTTGATCCTTGACTTCTTAAAACTTATTTTTATTACAACTATAATCTCATTAACTGAATAGTTTCTTAAAAATGATCAGCTGCAAGACAGTTAACTTAGCTGAACTCCCAAACCACTCATAAACATTAACATTTAAACACTCTCTTTTTGTCAAATCTCTGAGAAAATCGGTTTTAATAACATAGTCTTTTGTATTCTAAAGTAGGAGTAGCAGCACAAGGTATTATAATAAAAAATCCAATTTTGCATTGTCCAGTTTTGGACTGGAAGAAAGAAGCCCTCTCAAACTTTGCAATAATTGCATTTTGTGAATTTTTTAACAGAGCTCATCTCTACTTATCTGCCCAAGATGTTGGCATCTAGACTAAATTAGCTGTGTGGGCAGCCCCTGCACCGAGCGATGAAAGAACTGCACCTTCAAGTAGTGATTAACTACAACTCTGTACGTACCTATGACGCTCTTGAAAAGTTATATTCAGGTAAGATGCATCCTCCTCATTGTGGTGTTTTAGTAGCTGGCAGTCAATAATATTGTGTCTGGCACTATAGTTATTCCTTGAAATCCAGCCTACAGTAGTAGAAGAAATCAATCATGTATCCCAGACCAATAACCCATCCTTGCCTGCAAAACATTTCCTTTTCTCTACAAACTTGCTATAATCAGCATAATGTCTGCATGTTCACTCCATTTCCATGTAAATGTTTTATTCTAGTAATTCTCAGCCCATGGAAACACAAGTGTTTCCGAACACAACTCAATGTTTGATAGACACAATAAATCTCTCTATCTTTTCTTTTGCCAGTATTCTCTTCTGTGTGTTTTTGATCAGACCTAACTCACAGCACTTTTATGATTTTTTTTTTTCCTGAACTGGTTTATTTCTGCTGTAATTAAGCTTTTTTCCTCTTTGAGATTCTAAGACTTATCATTCAGTAAAATTGATGGTATCCACGCTTCTTGAGATTGATATTGATCTCAAGGATTTACATTTATTTTCCAGATGTTTTTTCACCAAATTGCTACCTAATCTGGCTACGTTTTTATATCCAACTAAATATTTTCTTTAAAGGGAGACCTTTCAACAAGAAGCATTGGCAGGTACTTCACAATTTCTATTTTTGTCTGTAATCTGTGCTGTGTTAGTCAAAATAATAAAACAATGAATCCCTTATAGCAGCAGACCTGAAGTGTCTACAAAGGCAAAAGTTTAGAAACTTTCTCTTAAGAGCCTTCATTTCTTGGCAACCAGTACTTTTCACACTCTGGGCCTCACTGACATGAAATTTCAAGACTCCCAGAACGTTGCAGGAGGATGTTATCATTTGATAGGTGTCCAAACAACATCCTCAAGATTTGCACATAAAAAAAAAAACATGATAAAATTTTGTATCTTGGCCGCTCCTTCACGTCTATGGATCCATGCAGGGGCTAGAGTCTTGGACAAGCACAGAAGAAGGAATATTTTAGGGTATCAGTAAGGCGACCTGGTGATTTCCCTAAGTGTCATTCCTCAATTTCTACCGCAGAAGAGGACAATTCATCTAAGGATCATATCCTCTAAACAGACCGATCAGTTTTAAAGGATAAATGAGCTGGGCCAGTGCCATAGATGTAAGAACAAAGGCAACCTCACAAAAGCTACTGATACGTTCTACTTTCCCCCTCACACCTCAAGAGCAGTATTTACATCAAATACAGTATTCTTCAGACAACACTTTTAATAAATTATTTACGTATGATTGAAATTAATACATAAGTCATTGTATCTTCCATCATTCTAGGTGCCTCTTTTTGAAAGATCTCAACTAGATCTCAATACAAATAAACCTGGTAGACAAACAACGTGTTTTAAGGCCTTTCTATGTGATTAATAAGACTTCAGATCTCAGAGCACATTCTCTGATGCATTGAGTAGCTTAAGTTCTCAACTGGTGGTATTAGAGCTAGCAAAATCATATTAAACAGAACAACCACTCCAGTTAACCGGTCAAAATTACATTTATTGCTGTACCTTTGTGTTTTAATGTTTAAAATGCATCATGCTCACCAGCACCCAGTACCTTTTGCCTTCATCTGAATCTGACTGAGCGGCTGAGAGTAGAGCTGGGTGGGAAGCAGCTAAAATGGCTGTGTCTCATCTCGGCCTGAGAAAGTGGCACAGTCCTCTGATGCTTTCTGGCAAGTGTCATGTCAGACAGCTTAAAAGCTTTATTTATTTGTACTTTTACTACCCTAAAACTGGCACAACCTTTTATTAACCTGGTGTGATGTTTACAGGACTGTTTTAGCAGATTACTTAACAGTACGTATATTACAGCAGTATTTTCTGAAGTATTTCTTATTTTATACCTTAGGCTATACTTCTAGTTTCATTATTAAGAGATATTCCCCTTCAAAATAAATTTAAAAAAAAAATTAAAAAAAATAATCAAATCTGTGTATCAATGTTTAACTTGTTCCAACACTTAAATGACAGATTTGAGCTGAAAGATAAATGTAATAGTAATAAAGCTGACTCCTTCACACAACGAAACATGATCTATATGCTAATATGAATTAGAAGTCATCTGTTGTGTGGAAAGATAAGATGTATTTTAAATGAAAACTTCCCTCAAGTTTCTGCATCCAAATTTTCTTTTAAATAGCGAGAACAGGAAGCTGTTTTCTTGATTGAACCACGTTCAGAGACCTGGGACAGTGTTCTAGTCACCACTCTTTCAGGTGTTACACAAAAGCAGAACTCCCTACTCTAATCAGAGCACGCGGGACATGAGTCCCGAGAGCATCAGCAGAGGGGCTCAGACCCACGCTCAGCCCTCAGCCTCTCAGGTTAATAGAGTTCCCTAACTATGGGCATCTACAGCAGTTTCTCCTCCAGCTGCATTTCCACTTTCACGTACCTAAATAAATGATCAGGAGCTCAAATTTGAGTCTACCAAATCCCAGAACTGGACTGTAGTGCCAGATTCCGGATTTGACCAGGAACTGTACCCTGAAGTGAAGAAACTTTTCCAGATGTATGTTTTGCTGAAACTGGTACACTTGCATCAAAAGTTTGAGTTCTGCTAAATTGACAGGTTTTGAAATTAAATATCAGAAAAATTCCCAATAAACTCGAGCTCTAATTATGAATAATACAGCCAAGCTTTCTAAAAGACCACAAGGATTCTTCTGCTTAATCAACTGTTAATTGCTGCATAAAAGGAACGACACATGCTTAGAAATCAAGAACTTGATGGAAATATTGGAACATTGCAGATGATGCTGACTTGCCTCAAAATTACAAGATCTTGACAATACTCTCAACACAGGGGTAAGAAAGACTAGATTAAATCACTAGAGACTAAACTAGGACAAGAAAAAATTGGAAGATACACATTTTCAATGGCATGGACATCTGGATAGTTTGTAGGTATGATAATTCTCTGTATCCACAAAACAAAATCCCAAATGCATAATATATTAACTGTTTTCAGATATCTCAAAAGGAGAGAAAATGGCAAGGGTAATGTAACAAAGCTGCAGCCTAAAATAAGATACTTTCATGGTCAAGAGAGCCATGAAAGAGGAGCAAATATGAGATAACAATTTAGTTAACAGAAAGAGCTAATTATCTTTTCGTTTTCCTAATCAAACTCCCTGATATCTACTAAATTATAAGGCATAGTACATAAAATGCCTGTGCTATACCATACACGACTAATGGTAGATTGTTAAAGCAATCTTTAGGCACCACAACAGGGCTCAATTTTCACAGGTACTGCACACCTCATGTTAGTTGCCCTGTGAGGTGCAGGCTCTCAGCTACAGAAAACCCCTGTTCATTATTTTACCTACTGTATTTCCCAGGATCAAAACCTCCATCTATGCAGACCTCAATACTCTCCCTTAGTATGTCATCAAGAATGTGTTGTATTTTCCTCTGAAACACCTCAGGTGCCAAACACAACCTAAATGGCAGTTTGAGGAAACCATCTCAGAGGGGATGTTGAATGTGTGCAAACACGTGCTCTGTTTTTGTAAGGACACCAGCCAGATCCCTGCTGATGCATCAAGTGCAGGAAAATATTTGGCACCAGCCCCCAGCCCCAGAATTTATCCGCTTGTAGGTAGTGGAAAAATGTTCCATTTTTAGTTATTCAATTATATTTGGGCCTATGCATAAATGAAGCATTCTGTCTGTCTTGTGCAAAGACCAGTAAGTCTATCTGCTTAGCTGGTGCTTCTAGGTACAGTGAGGCCCAGAGGCCTGAACCTTTCTTTCGTATATTTTAGCCCCTATTTAAACTGAGCGGTATTTGCCTATGAAAACAACTCTCAGGACAGGTGGGGGTCTCTGCATTTCAAGTGCGGGCCCTGATCTTTTCTCTGTAAATAAGCCCAGCCCGCTCTCTGCAGCTCCTCAGTGGTCTCCTACAGTTCCAGGGAGTTTCAACTGTGGCGGTGTTTTTAAGTATCCGTTCTGTAACTTAAGACTCACGTCTTATTTTACGCTTAAAAATTTTTATTATTTGGGAATCACTCAGAGGCAAAGTACCTGACAAAAGTTTGGTTAACTAGTTTTACATAATAGAGGCCTTACTATTAAAGGATTAAATTTTACTCCTTTGAGTAACACTTTCTGAAAGGTACTGTTTGTCTCAGGAGAAATCCAGTGACAACTGGCATTCAAAGTCCTTAATCTTGTGTGGTGGCTCCCACAATGGAAATCAAAATGTAGAGGGCAAACTACGATGAATGTCTGAATTTTATCTTGATATAGAAGTACAATAAAGTCGTGGGAACTGGGAAGCTCACCAGGTTCATTAACATAAAAGATGAGTAGGAAGATGTTTTTTCTAATTGATTGTTGAGGGGAAGGAGGGTGGTCAAACTGAAATGAAGGAAATAAGAAACAAGGAAAAAAGAAACCAGGATCAAAGACAGCAGAGCCTTCAAGGCAGAAAAAGTATGGACTGAAAGAACGAGTTTCCTACAAGAGAGAGAGGCAAGAGTGCAGTACAGTCAAAGCTAACAGGAAAGACTGAGTGCTCAGACAGGATTAAGAGCCAGAGAGGTTAAAGGAAGAAATGTACCATGGCCAGACCTCACCATTTAATTCCAGCTTTAACACTCATGTTGGTATCTTTGGCAGTATTGTCAACTATATTTTAGTCCTGCCTAGAGGCCCCAACCATCCTGAAGCCCTTCTGCAGTCATCTAATATATTAGAAAAACATTTATACATATATTTGTACTTTAAAACTTGAATCTAATTAGATGAAACATGTTTTATTTAACTAACTTCTAGTCAAAACAACATATGTATATCTCAATACTCAATTGGGGTTTTTCCTAAAAGCCAAAGATCTTCTAGCATTCAGATATCTCTATAGTGGACTTCAATAAAGGCTTAAAAGGCTACTTCATAAATGCTTGGAATAAATATAAGCAAAGGGGAGACAATTTCCTTTCTCTTTTAAACAATGTAGCAATGCATGAGGGCTTCCAAATAATAAAAAAATGTTTATGGCCTCCCTTCTTCTTCCCATAACAATCTTGATGTTAAGTAAGAAAAATTTTAGCTTGTCACAGGCACGTTTCAGTATCTCATGCTGAATAGTCATAGAAACATAGAAATACTGACTTGTTAGGGGCCTTCTGACAGAAAGGTTTAAACAGCTGTTGTATTGGATAGCATAGAGAAGCAAGATTTAGAGTTTCCAGAAATATACTGCCATGTAAATAACAAAATACCTAAGAAGCAGGAAACAAAAAATTTGACCTTGTTCAGCTCCCTCCAAGTCACGGTGAAGCAAGGAAGAACATGTTTTCCCTCACACAGAACAAGCTACTCCAGCAGACGCAACCCTGAGCAGGTTTCCATTTAAAATAGTGACTTAACAGAAGATTAAAAAAAACATGGAGAGTGGAAGCGTCTCCCCTCTTTCCAGACATTGTAGATTTACAGTGCGCAGAATGGCCGTCATGTTTCTTAGCACCAGAATAAGAGAAAGCTTCTGATTTAAGAGGAAAACTGAAAGAGATACCTTTCCTTCACTTGCCCACTACAGAGCAAAGAGGATCATGTGCTCAAAATCTAGCTTTTCCCCATCTCCACAACAGGTCATCTGTAGCATTCAAAGAAAAACAAATTAATTACGATGAACTAGGCCAGCTGATAATTAAAAAATTATGGGAATTAAATATCACCTACCATCAGTCTTAAATCTTCTTAAAAATTGAGACAAATTAGTGAACAGGTCATTATTTAGGCAAAATTATTCTAAACGATTATCCCATGCTTATTACGGGTAATTCTGGGCATGCCTGAACTACAGATAATGATTTAAGGTTTGCAGTCAGCTGAGCAGGCCTTAACACAAACTTAGACTAGGAAGACTAGAATAATTTACCTCTTTTGCGTAAGCACCTTTAACCTTTGTAGCGTAACTCCACCTAAAAATAGAATACTAGTGGTAAAATTATCTGCGATTCATTATTACAGTATGGTTTTCACTCCTGTTGCCCCATCAGCATTACACTTCTGCTCACCGGATGCGCTGTGCACGTTCATTTTCACTGATAGAAATGAAGCTCTAACTGATAAAAGGAGGACAGTATAAGTGATTTTTCCATTTTCATGAGAAAATAAGGGATCTATGGAAAAATGCAGCCTTCCTTCACAGTGAATGTGGCCAGTCAGCTGTATTGCAATTTTGATAATCTTTCTCTTACTTTAGACAGATTAAATTGCACTCAATAACGCTTAAAAAAAAAAAAAAAAAAAAAAAAAAAAAAAAAAAAAAAACAACCAGCTGCCAAACCACCTTTTCTCACTTTCACGTCTGTGTACAAGATCTTATATCCATGTTCAAATTAAATTATTTGGTAGCAGTCTGAGAAACAAACCACGATAGTGTTTTCGCCTGTTTTCAGCTGGTGTAGCTACCAGCTTTATTAAGCAGTTTCTAATGTATTATATAGATTAAAAAACTCAAAAAATATGACTAACATCAAGGAATAGAAATATAGTATGGATAAGTTTGGCCTCTGTGATGTATTTTAGATTAAAAATCACCATGCACGTGTCATTTAAATGTGACTAGCACTCTTTAGGTTGGAAACAAGTTTCCCTAGGAACAACCAATGGGAGAGAGGAAAAAATGTACCCTGGCCAACAAAAAATTGGCTTTCTTAAGAACTATTAATAAGAAAACTGATGAGAAGGGCACTTGTCTGCCCAACTGGGTAAATATGAAGTATTTCCACCATTAATTTTTTTTTGTAGAGTAAATCACTAAAACATAAACCAGTATCAGAAAAATACTCTGGAGCCAACCATCTCTGGTCCAAAATTAGTTGGTAAAAGTAACTTAATAATTATACCTCTTACAAGTATGTTTATATTCTAGTTCAGAACTGTGTTTAAAATGCTTCAAAAAGGCAAACAGCCATACAAACAGGTTTTTTTGCATGAGGTGCCAACTAAAACAAACATGTAATAATGTGAAATTACATTATCTGACACATTTCAAAAGCTTATTCAGGTGCTTATTTAAGCCCATAAAACCTGTAGGGAAATAAAGACAAGATGACATTTCAGTCAGCTTACCATAACATTTTTCTAGTGAAATTGCATAGCAACATATTAATGCTGAATAAAATGTCAGCAGTAAAAACAAATGCCAGTAAGCTAAATGCTTCTGTGGAAAAAAAAAAATGCAGCTACTAATAAGGTAACATCAGCACATTACAAAGGCATGACAGTCTTAAAAGTGGTTTACAGAATCAAATATATGCAGTCAAAACATCATAAAGTATCTTAACTGCACTCTAAAATGAGAAAACAGATCAGTTTATAGCACATGCTGTGTGAAATCTGCACCTTGGATCCTTCTGCTAATATGTACAATTTGGATGAAGCCACCAAACTTTTCATTATTTTATGAACAAGCAGACAATAAGAATATCTCCATGTCAGAGCTTTTCATAGACCATATAAATATTCCTCAGCACATCTTAACTTAATCATCAATTCACACACGAGAACGAGACACACCATTCTCTCCAGCACGATTTCTGGTCTGAAAAACAAGCTAGAAAGCAAGAACTGGTTGCTAAAAAAAAAAAAAAAAAAAAACTTGTTCGTACCTAACTGAAATTCCTTCCGTGACAGAAATATCATGACAAAGTATCCCTTTCTCCATGACCCAATTCATCTGCAAGTTAATTCAGATCAGACTGCACATGGAAAGAGATGCTTAAGGCAAAATCAGACAGGTAATCAGAGAAGCCTGTAGGAGTACGCTGTGTGAATTTAAACAAAAAAAAAAAGTTATGATTCTTAATATCACAAGGGGAACAGAAAAGACAATGCTATTCAAAATGCATAAAACACCAAATCATGGAGTTTTAGTCATCTGTTTTCCATAGCTCAGTAACAGTCGTCCATATATTCTTTTCACACCCAAAAGTGCCACTGAAGTTACACCAAAAGGATTGTCAGATCAAGATTTAGATGCTAAATGATTCACAGTTGGAAAACTACAAGTAGAATAAGCACTTAACCATCTGAAATTTTATTCTTCCATGCTCTCTCAAACACGCAACATGCTTTTCCAAATCTACTTCCCAAACCATTCTTTACCCATTATGCTGTTTCCCAGGAGAAGCATCTACTGCCTTGACTAAGAAAAAAAAATAAGACTGCAAAGAAACCAGTGAGAGATGAAAGTTAACTGTCTTTGATGGTTACATCTCTGGACACAAATGAATAGAAATACGATCTCCTTGATGCAGTTCTCTCCATGGTCTTCATAGTCACCTTCAGACCATTTTTATATCTCACTTGTATTGTGTTTCAGCAGCGTTTGCTCCTTAAACTCAGCAAAAGTGGATTAGCACTTCTGTGAAGCTCACAGCAGTACTGATGCCTTAGGTTGCAAGTTGTCCAGCTCTAAAGGAAGCTCTTAACCTGAAAATACTTAGCACATTTCTGAATACATAATCATCATGTTTTCATCTAAACTATTCCTTCAAGAGAGGCACATGATACAACCTTACTAACAAAAAGCATTTTCATATATTCTTATAAACACCTGTTTGTTCAAGAGTTTCAAATATTTCCCATTTTGAGCAAAAGAGCATTTTTACTTGTTAACAACAAAGGAAACAGTGTGTAGGAAGTATTTTATTTTCATCCTATTAATCAATTATGACAAGCAATGGGGCTTAAAGCACAAGACTAGAAGATGAATTCTAACTCTTGCAAACAGTATATTTGGAGGAAAGAATAGAATAAAAGTTTTCCTCATTCTATTACACACAGAAAGAGACAGAGACAAGCTTCTCGCTGGCGTTTCATTTACCTTCACAACAAAATCAGCTTAAGAAAAGTCTATTTGTGCTACTGTAAACCCTAAACAAACCAAAACACTAAAAACCAAAAGCTGAAGTCCATCCTTGCATGATTGTATGAATATAAGTCACGTACTAAATTACTCTCTCCAAGTAGTGTTTATAGAACAGCTTGAACACCATTGAGCAACAATCCAAACCAGCTAAGGCTTGAAGAGCCACAAGCCAGTTTGAATCCTGTCCGGATCTAAACCTGTTCCCATGGAAGACAGTGGGCACCAAACTGAACCAAAACGCAGGAGTCGATGAGTCCCCATCTAACACCTTTGTCTTGCCTTGGCCATGATACAGTAGAGATTACCTGAGGCAGGAATGAGAAGAACAGAGGAACATATTTGAACAAAGAATAAGGGGGAAGGGGGAGGGAACAAAAAAAAAAAAAAAACAAAAAAAAAAAACCTCAAC
>WHYT01017435.1:28764-53552 GCA_009806455.1 Tetrax tetrax
GAACTCTATCACTGCAAACAGAAACACAAGGTGAACAGAAAGGACAGGAGTAAAATGGTTCTCCCCCTTGGAAAACATATCTGCTTAGCATGAGTTTTGAGCATGTCCACCACAGATTTATTGAGGGTTTACAGGTGGTCTGACAGTTAACTAATTAGAATGAACATTTTTCTACATAAAAGAGCATCCCTATCAGTCCTCTAAGACCTGACAAATCCCTAGCAAATACGTTAACTAAGAACTAGGCCAACTGAAAGCGAGGATAGTATTTCACTTCTCAATATATTGCTAGGGTAGGAATTTTTTTTCTTTGTAACCAAAGTTCAATATAGATGCCTTCTTACTTATGTGATAAATTAAAAAACATACTTTATTTCCTGCCTTTATTAAAGATTATTCCTTTGACAATATCATTTTTTTCACTTGTTTAACTTCCTTTTTGGAAAGTTACTTAAAGTGCATAAAGATTACTTAAAATGTGGTTCAGTAGATCCCTCTCTCATAACTGTTACTGTATTTCCCCAAGAGAGAGGTGAGGGGAATGTTGAACTTAATGTAGTGTACTGTATGGCAAAATGAACAGCACAATGATTAAGAAAGCCTTTACATTGTAAGAGAATCTCAACATGGTCTCAAAAGGGCTGGAAGAATGCCAGAAACCCTTCTAGTGAACAAGGTTGTCTTTAATAAAAAGTTGCCTAAAATTTGCCAAATTAGTCATAACCCCACTCCTGCTTCTTTTAAACCAAATGAAAATTAAAAACGGGGAAAGAAAAATCACATTTAGGAGAAAGGAATCAGAACAGCTTTTAAACATGAGAAATACGCCTGATTGCCAGGCAGATCTACATACATACCCGTGGCCTTTATTCCCAACTCTACTGTCTTTCTGAATCATTTACTTCACTTCCATTCCTTTGATTTTTCATCTGTAAATAACTTCACTGAGTTATTTTACCTCCTTGACAGGGTGTTGTTAAGATTAATTAGTTCACGTCTGGAAAGTATTAGAAAGATAAAAAGCATTATAAAAGCACCAGCTAGCACCCAAGAGCTACAGAAAGGCAAGAGACCCTTGTTATCATCTATCCAAGAGTCAGAACAGTAATATTATAAAAAAAAAAAAACACGTTGGAATTTCAAGGAAAAGAATGAGCAAGAAAAGAGGAGGGAAACCCTGCAAAGGATCAATTCTTAGCTTACAGAGACTCTGGACGTTGGCTTGCATTCTCATTAAAGCTAGAAGAATTGCAAGTTCTGCCAGATACATAATGTAATATAAAAAGTATTTTAAAATAGAAGTCGTCTTTTCAACAAAATGCATTTTCCAAACCTCTTATTCTGTTGTTCTCACCTACTCATTACAGCTCTCTGTCCTGCTTGGTTAAAAAAAAATATACTCTCACTGATTTTCTTTTTACCTTTCTTCATAGTCTGGCCATCACAATTCATTCTTGCCTATCTCTTGTACTACTATGTACCATATCAAGATTAAAACCAGATGAGATTTCCTGCCAAAACAGAAATCAGCTTCTTTATGGATGGGACCTGACTACCCAGAAATGTAATGGGACTGAAAACAATGATCCTATAATTACACTATTGCTCTAGAACGTACACTCCTTCCCTTCAAGAACTTTATTTTCATCTTCAAATTGGAGTTCAAAGGATGCGAATTTCACTCTCTGCCTTTATTCACCAAAAACATATTACTTGAAGGGGAGATAATCTCAAAGATAAAAGTAGACTGAGGGGCAGTTTCACCTAACGCTAGGTGAGAGGCCAAGTTTCGGTTGCGACAGGGATGTGAAAAGGACTATATCAACGCCGTAGTAGGACTGGTGCTCCAGAAGCTCCCTCAGTGATCCGATGGCAGACATACCAGTATACACACAGAGTATTGCAAATTTTGCAAGTCCACAGCAAGTCACATGATTTTTAGATCAGACAGTGAAATTTCTCACTCGTGCCAATATGGTGAATGATTCTTGAAATGTGAATTCCAGACAACTAAAAAGAGGAAAGGAACTAAGTTTAGTATATTTAATGCAGTGTTTTTCCTGGTTATATGGCATGCACAGATACACACACACACAAACCTGCACAGAAACAAAACTGGTTTCACATAGGCAAAGGAGATTTTTTTCCTTTCTTTCCCCAAGTATGTCAGGATGAATGAAGAGAACAGCCAAGAACTATCATCATCCATTTTTTCACTGCAGCCTTGGTCTAATTTAATGAAACACAGAAATTTCCGATACTCTCAGATTGCATATCCTTTTAGTAATTAGTAAGCAGAAAGATGCATTTCAGGACAATGAAAAGAAGGAGAGCTAGAAATCAGTCTCATAAAAATCAGCCAGTGTATCTGGATTTTTGCCATCTCATCAAGGAAGAAGAGCTACGGATATTTTATGTAAAGAAATGAAAACGCAGTAGGAAAATTCTGGGAAATTTGTCCCAGAAATACTCTAAACAAGGCATATTGTTTCATTTTTTTTCTTTTTACTAATGCCACAAGGAGAAAACAGCTGGCTTTCATGGCTATATACTCAGATTTCCAACAGCAAATAGGCACTGGAAAATGAAAGGCATCTTTTGCACAACTTGGTTACTAAAAACTTTCAAAGGATAACCTCTGATTTTTTCCACTAGTGCAAAGAGCACAAGCAAAAATAAAGTGAGTACTCCTGTCTCCACGTATAAATGAATCTTACTCAAGCACACTTCAAATCCACTTAAAATATACACCATTTATTGTATACTGGTGATTGATTAAACAAAATTTGGTGCATTACTAAACTCAGAACCTTATGAACATCCAAATATATCATTATAATAGGATGTTTTTGCCAGCAAAATATGCAATCTGACAAAAAATTTCAACTTAAAGATATTTTTTTACCTTGACCTCATTGGCATCTCTTTTTCCTTTTCTGAAAACACCCCACAGTTCTTGTCAATCTTGGCTGACTTAACATGATGTGTACTTAACTGGGCTATAGTCAATCACATCACCATGTCTGTTTCCTTTCAATATTGATAAATTCTATTTGTATAATTTCCACAGACTTCTCTATGTTCCTAGATCTGTAATAAATATCTGCGTATCAAAGGCTGCAAGAATTCAAAATGTCTTGCTAAGACATGTGCCTGTGAGTTGCCCTTGAAAAGGCTGGAAAATACCGTGTGATTTGACCAGATTCTGCATTGGCATCAAATACACGCCTGCATCGTGTTCTCGGTGGGAAGTGGCTCATTCAGGGCCTTCCCAAATGTACAGCAGAAATTCACCAAATGTTTTTCATAACAGCTACTTTTATTTGTCCCGTTTAGTAGTCAGCCACTGCCATTTCTCCCTTGAATGAAAAAGACCTCACTGGATATGATCTTTAGCTTGGGTTAATCAGCCCAGCTTTGCTACATTAAAACAGTGTATTTCAGAACGTAGCTCTTCCACTCAGAAAAGATGAGTAATTCCACCTCCTAAGCAAGCAATAGCACTCACTAGGAGTCCTTTCAGCACGAGCTTTAAAGCAAATCAATATACTGACAGTGTAGCAAAAATCAACATATTCTGGGGAAAATGTGTGCTCACTTGTGCAGATAGATGTACTAGATGTAACTACAGGGATGTTCTGTTGTTTTCCCACTGACATATCTATGGCAGAAGTAAAGAAAGAGCTGCGATCTTCAAGGAGAAAGCAATAGACATGACCAAGCGACAGCCTTCCAAGCATTAGCTCCAGAGGCACAATTATCCCAGAGGAGAAAAATCTGGAATTCATAAAAAGCATTAGCTACCAAATATGTGACCACAGAAATTGCCAACACCAACTATTTGACCACAGAATCCAGGATACTTTAACTACAGCCGTTCCCAATTTAAAGCCAGAAATATTAATGTAATATATCTAAAATAGTCCAATATATCACATGGCAAATCCCAGCAAGGAAAGGATGGCTTTGCTTGCCTTCCCTCCACCTGGGAGCGGGTGGGCTGGGTAAGGCGCCGGCTGCCAGCGCATTCCTGGGGACTGGCAGCACGGGCTGTCTTGCTGGAGCTGAGCTCCGGCCAGTTGGCAGGAACCGCAACCCGCTTCCCTCTCTGCTGAGTTCCTTTAGCTTTTTAGGAAATTATTCTGAAGTCCTTCCCTCCAACCCAGATTAGTCCTTGGCAGTTGGGGGAAAAAAAAACAATAATAATACACCGGAAGGAATATAGAAGGACTGCTCTTATGACACGGCATTTTTAAGCATTTACATCAAGAGATTGAAAAATCTGCCTTCACAGAACAATCAGAAAAATGTCAAAATCTATTTCATCTTACACAACGGTTGAGATAATGGGACAAACCTATTTCCTTTTAAATTCCATACAGCAGCATATCTAGGCCAGTTATCTCATTGTTCTTAAACATATGTGCACTTTTCAATAACAGGGAATAGAACCACCTGCATTGGGACAGCCATTGTCAACTATGGGCAACCACGTGAGAGTCCAGAGAAGACTGATCACCTACTCACTCCTCACCTCCTCCTCTGGCTTCCTCCCCTCGATACGCACCAGAAACCTCAGACAGGAGCATACGGCATGCACAACAGATAAAATATGTGAAATACCAACATCAAGTGTCATGGAAGGATGAAAAAACTATGAGGAAGTGTGAACACTCTAGGGTTGGGCTAGTCTCTGTGCAAAATTCAGCTGTGTCTGGCTTTCAAAGGGCATGTGCTAGAGCTGCTGATCCATCTTATTAATCAGGCAATGACTCAAGCCAAGGAATTGCCACCACACTGTCAGAATAGTCCCAGCATTCCTGCTCTGCCAAGGTCTTCACACTACCAGCTGGGGCTTTGCACCCCCAAACTTTTCTACTGAGCTTCAGCATTAGTATGTATTGGGGGAAGGAGATGAAACACGCAGTGAGAGTGCTATCAGTGAGTGTAACTCAGCTTTAATCCCACTTTAAAATAAATTAATTCTGGTATACAAATCTTCATCATTCAGTATAGACAAAATAGATGTTTTAATTTTTTTTTTAGTAAAGCAAGTCTTCCTGCATAGCAGCTGTAGATAAATTATTGCAGCTGAGAAAGTCCAAGAAGTGAGACAAGCTTTACTGATCATAGTTCAATACCTATGAATAATGCCAGCCTTGTCTCCACCACCATGTGCCAATTTAATTTCCCGAAAATATCTGCCTATACTGTTTAACCACACGTCTAAGAATATCTGCAAAAGCAACACTCGCTGACTCCCAGTGCGTTTGCAGGAGCCACCTTTGACATTCTGCTATTTTCCAGCTATGCGGTGAATTAGTTGCTTTCATATTTCTGTCTTGACAGGCAAAACAAATTTCTTTTTAAGATGTGCTAGTTCAATTTAGTTAATATAAAATACCTGGAAAGCACCATTAGGATGCTTAACACATGAGTATCTCCCTTTCATTGGCTGCCACCTTTAAAAAGAGTGAACAAGTACCTGGTTTTTAATGCAGTCCTGTTGAAAACTGAAAATACAGAATCACTTTTTGTGGTGGTTTTTTTTTTTATGCTGACTGCAGGGATGAGATACATACTCATTCTTTAGCCCCATAACAGTAGTGAATGAGTAGTTTACTCACATAACTTATGTTATTCTCTTTGCTCTTCAGCGACCACTTGTCAGTGGCCTCATCTGAGAAGAGCATCAAGGGAGACTCCCAGAAGGTGTCTGACAATAGTGTATGTTGAAGCATGTGAGATTTGGGACTGGTTTTAGTTTATTCAGGCAGAGGAAGCTGACTGAAATGGCAATGCAGGAATCTGAGGAGAAATGCACTCCCTGTAAAAAAAAAATGAAAGTTAAGAGACATTTTTCAACAGAGTACAGTAAGAAAGCAATAACACAGAACTGTGTGCTGCCATTCTAAGCCTGCAGAGACAAGCACGTAACAACTGGCTTTGGTAAGAAAAAAAAAAACAAACCAAAACCCAACAGGCATCACAACTGGGATCAAAACACCCCAATAGACACTATTAAATGACCCAGAGCCAACCCTCGCAGAAGGAACATGCAAAAGCAGCTTGTTTCTGGAAAAGCGATGGTCCTCTGCCATTACAGACATTGTTAAAATCCCAAAATGTTCTAAGAACATCAAATGAGGTTAAAAGACACACAGATTTCAGTCAGAATTTTAAAAAATATGCTATAGCCAACATCAACTGCAAAAGTTGGGGAAAAGGTGCAAGAACTCTGAGGAGTTTCACCACTTGGCTACAAAGTCAGTGAGGACCAGCTTAACACGCAGAGCTGACAAATGTGACAATACCCACCGTTATCTCAAAACGATTATTCAGAGAAGACAGGATCTCAGAGAAAGATTAATGAACTATCAGTTAGAAAACAATACACTCCATTTTTCCTTTTTATATTGGAAACAAGTGTAGAAGTTAACATGACAGTATTAAAAATGCTCTTACTTCTCTAAGAAAAATCGCAAGTAGAAGATGATGACTGGGTAAAGACTCGGGTCTCCTGCTAAGGAAGAGTACGTACATCAGTCAACCAGAAATTGAAAAGAAGTGACGTATAGTCATCTCAAACATAGAAGTAGCAACTGCTGCCCTGAAGTGGGTGTTACATCTTATCAACAGGACAAACCTATTGGAAAAAAATGGACTGCAAAGCAATCCAGGAAAAAGCTGGCTACTTTCCCAAGAACTTAGGAAATCCTTGGAATCAAAAATACAGTTCAGAAACTTATCCCTGTTCCTATCAGAGTGATCCTGACCTTAAGAAAAACGTAGGCATGTTATTCTGAGAATCCTATATGGAGTAGAGGTCTCAGCAGAATAGGTATGTTTGCAGGTCAACGCCACAGAAAAACAGGCATGTTGTTTCTAGAAAGATACAGAAGAATCAAATTAAAATATATAAGAATTCATGTGTCCTGCCACGGAAGCATCTTAAAGATAAGGCTGATGCAGCATTATTTTATAAAATTAACACATTTGCAAGTTTCCATAGCAAAAATCAAAACTTGTCATCATCATGTTCTTAGGAGAAGCTCTTTCCCAGACTGGCACTTGGGTTCTGTGCAGCTTCCCCATCACTTCACCAGGAAATACAACAGTTGCAAAGGGAAATCATTTCTATGCAGAACACGTTTATGAATTGAGAGAAAATGATGCAAAGGTACAACTTTTGCTTGTATCAACACTCTGAATCCTCACTCTGTCCAGCCTCACCTTCATTAGAGCTCCCCTACATCTTCCTTACTACTGCAAAACTTCTCCCTTACACTTACAAACAAGTTTGGGCTAAAGTTAAAAACTCCCATCACTCAAAATTGAGAATGAAAGTGAATGCAGCAAAGGGATACAGGTTGGCAATAGCAAACCTGAGATGACGACCAGTCTACCTGCTCCAGACAGTCAATGAAAATATACCTATGTTCCCTGAAGCAGCAAACTGCATAGGGACTTTTTTGTTCCTCCTAATCCAGATCTGAATCTAGCACGAGTATGCAGTTCGGAGGAAAGGTTGGGTTCTGGTAGACTGTATGAGCGCTAGTCACACAGTAAAATTTTCTACAGTGCAAATAAAGGTATCACAGTTTATCTTTAAATTCTTCTCTTTGTTAAATACTTGCAGCCATAGAGCTGAGCTTGCTTTCGCTTACATACTAGAAAAAAATACATGGCTCAGCTGTTATAACAGAGGAATTGGAGGAGGTGAAATTCTCTGGTACCTCTGAAACATAGCAGTTGTTCTAACTAACAAAGGTTAATAAAAGCAAAATGCTTTTAAATATAAAAGCTTTAGATTTATTGTCTCCATGCTGCACGCCAGCTAACTTCATCATGCAGTCATGTAAGTACAAAATAACGATTTGCAGTTGCACCTTCTCAGATGATGAGGCAAAGGGATCACGGCACAGCATACGAGCAACTTTTGCTGAAAACAGAGACTCTACCTAATTGGCAAAGGATGAGCAAAACCTTTATAACCGAGTCGTCCAAACAAAAACTTTCAGCCTTTAAAACAATATGACAACATAATAGCTTTTCCTCTCGCAGCATTCCTATCCAAAAAAACCCAAAAACTTGATTACTGAATAATAACTAATCCCAGGATCCCACCTAATGAGAGCACCAACATTGCTTGAACTTCTCCTATCCAAAATTAACTGCAGAACAAGCAGTGCTGAAGTCCAGTTGTCCAGGGGTTTTTTATTGTTAAAACATACTGTAAGTACTGTTTAATTCTCCCACTTTCTGAATAGCTGGCTAAGACGATGGAAATCCCCCGTCATGTTTATCTACTCCTGGATCCCTGTTATTAGTCCTTGTAAATGCAAACCAGCATTATCACATTCTAAACACCTAAGCAAACTATCTGTGTCCCAGGAAAGCAACACGTATACTACAGTCTACTCTGAAATAAAAACATAAAAGAAAATACATTAGTGTCTTTTTTTATATTTTTTTTTCCAGCTATTAACTTTTAACAAAGAGCCCTATGGAAAAGGCATTTTGGAATATGAATTAGAAAAAAAAACACAAAACAACCCAACAAAACATTGCTGAGCTGATATTTGGTTTCTACACAGCTGGAGAGAGGAAAACATTCACCTGTGTGCACAGTCAAAAAATAAAGAGCATACGTGTTTCAGTATTTTTATGTTTAGAAGAGGAGTTCAAGGAGAGGTAGGCTTAGAAAAAGATCGCATTTAAAGAACAAAAGCAAGGAAGAGCAGTGGGTTTGGAATGAGAAAATTTCCCTTTTCTTAGAAGAAAAGAGACAATTCCCCATGACTGCATATTACACGTATTCAGACTAAGAAGTGGATTCCGCAAAGTGTTAAGTGTTCTGGCTTGGTTCCAACAAACCACTTAATCATGTACTTAACTTTAACAACATCCACAGTCCTGTAGGACATCAGTTAAGCTGATCTTAAAATGACTGCTTGAAAATGCTTGAAGTCACCTGCTTGTAACTCCCGTTGGATTGGAGCAAATCATCAGTCCTTGAAGACTCCTGTTATTTGACAGGTAAAAGGAAAAGCTGTAAGAGATCAAGCTGAGGGAAATCTAATTTGAAAATGGTCTGCCTTCAAAACTAGGTTTATGAAAGTTTTGTATTTCTCATTAAGATTAAAACTTCCAAAAAATGTTGGTCTCCCTTGTTCTCCTGTTACTAAGCACAACAGGAAAAAATAATAGCTCCCACCCTTTCTTCTCCCTCTTCAATTCTCCATTTTCCTTTTTTTCATTCTGTAATTTTGGTTTTTATACCTCGGTTTTGAGGAATGAAAAAGCGGCAAGAAGAAAAAGTGATGGGACAACACTTGGTTAATTCAACGGTAGGAAAAAAGGAAAAAGAAAAAATGGGGAAGGCATTAAAATGTCTACTCATTATACTTAAAGGTCTGAAATTTTAAAAAATATTTGTAGCCTCAATAAATTACATATTTTTGCTTTAGGTGTGAGCATGTACGAGACTGTAATTTTCTGATTTTTTTTTTAAGCTGCCTTTGTAATCAAAGTTGGCACTAGTTTAAAATAAAATAGCACTCTGAAATACCAAAGGTCCAGAATAAACAGCAGTAGCACAAGAACTGCAAATGCAAGTGCAAGAAGGGAGCCAAGTTTATCTGACTTTGAGCCCAGATAATCCTGCTTCCCGCTAACCTGCTATGCTTTATATTGCTGCAAGACAGCTGGCACAGAAATCGCCCCCTAAAAGTCAATATGGTGGCTCTTCAACTTTTTAGTGCTACATCTAGATGAAATAGGGGAGTCTGCATACCTGTGACCCTACCACAGGGTCCATGCACACACATACCAGCTAATGGTCCCAGGGGAATAGAGTCCTCAGAATCTCCTAAACACATTCCCCATGCCAGGCAAAAGGTCTGCCGGGTCCATGGGTGAATTTTGAACCACGTGTTATTAATAATTACGAGTCTAACAAATAGACAAAGAATGAGTAGAGTTGAAGGCCAGTTGGAGCTCAATAATTTGAGAGCTTTACCTATAGGAAGTAGAACAGGAGAAGAAAAACTTCTTTTTACTTCATTCTATTTCTCAGTTTCTGCTTCCAGGTATTTATCTTCCTCATGAATTGTGTGCTATCCTCTGTTTTAATGTGGGGACACGCTATTTACCGTGGGCTACATTCCAGAGAATTCTGCGTAGCTTTTCCCCCTGCAAACAGTGTCATGAATAAAACATCACAACAATGCAGAGAGCAACTGGACACCAACCACATACAACTTCCTAAATTGCAATGAAAAGGGAAAATATAACTCCAGTGCTAGTTACAAACTAGTCTGGATGGAAAGGTCTAGCAGAACTTGGTGTGTGACATTACAATTCTGATGTGGAATTTAACTAGTGCAGCAACTGTTTCTATCAATGCAGATTCAGCCTCCCCGAGAAGATCAGCATTAACCCCAGAGACTGCTTGCTCCTGACTTCGGATATGGGAGTCACAGAAATCACTTCCCAGAACATGGAGCTGTGTTCCTCCAACAGCAGCTGTATCCAGCAGCAAAACAGAAGCAACTACCTACCCATCGAGACTATAGACATGTACTGAACTGTCCACTCTCTTCTTTCAAATACTTTATGACTCCACAAGAAACGCAAAGCTCATACTCTTCCACAAAGATCATGCATTATCTTTCTTGAATGATCCAGTTCTGACAACCCTGCTGTTTTTATGACTCATTCCTAGTATTCATCTCTTGTTCTGTCGGACAGATTTACCAGCTGACTACTTGACTTGGTTAAGTGATCCCTGCTTATTCAGGATGCAAAAGCCGCTCCTCTATCACAAAGTAAAATGGCTGCCAAGATTATTTCTGACAGTTTCAGGTCTTCATCAGTATGTACAAATGGCCCTATTTAATTTCTTCCACTATGACAGAATGACAGTTTTGATAATGCTGTGTTGAGCAGTCAAACCCCCACCTGTAAGAGCTGCATGAAACATTCACCTACGCTTGCACAGGGAAGTAAGGCAAGAGACTTGCAGAAAGCTCATTATCCAGGCTCAAGAGGCAAACATCAGTTCCAAATCCCAGACTATGTGCCAATAAAATACGACCTATGCTGCAACAGCTTTCCAAGGACCCTGAAGTCCACCCCCCTCCCCATAGCGATCTGAGAAAGGCTGGTGCACAACACAAATAAACATCAGTCAACTCTGGAATGACCGCCACGGAGCTCTCCGCATGGCTGGCATATTTTCTGTGTTGCTTGCAAAGCAGCAGGCATCTCCCTTTGTTGCCGATGCAGATCGTTTCCAATCTCTCAGCATGTCCTTCTCAGCCACTTGCTCCTGAAACTTAAAAGGAAAACAGCGCGCACTTAATTTGAAAAATGCTTTGCAGATTTCATAGCAGAAGGGGTCGGGTAGGTTGGAGGGGGTAAAAGAAACTGTTTCAGTGTTATTGAGGCCATGTGTGACTGGGCTAAATGAAACCTTCAGGCAATTCTGTCACAAGTTATTTTCACTTCTCACAATTTGCACGACAAAGTGGGTGGCCATAAGTCTACGCCTTCTCCTTGTTTTTCAACAAATGAAATGAGGAGGATTTCAATTTTTTCAATAATTTAGCTCATAGTAGTTATGCCTTTATTGTTTTCAGATTGACTAGGTGCAGCTGAACACATTTCCTCATTAAACTTAAACACAACAGCAGATGATGATCTTGACGATGAAGCTCCTTCTAGGAGTGCACTACTTCTACATATCAGGCTATATTTATCTTTCATTCTGCTAAGAAAAAGGTCATGCACTGTCTTACACGCATCATTGAACCAGAGTGTAAATGCAGAGCCAAAACACCAGTCCTTGTCTAAGATATTCAAGCAAAAATAAACCAAATCTGAACAAATTTGACAGTAACAATAATAAGCAAGTCTCATTCCTCTTTCCTTTTCACACTCAGCAAAGGTCAAGATTGAGATAAACATAAAAAGGGTTTTTTTCCCATACTTGAAGCATAGTACAGGATAAGGCTAGGGCTGTCTTCACAGTTTATACAGACTAAGTAGAAATGTTACCCAAAAAATGTCTCGTTTTTGATGGCATATGCAGTGACTGTACTCCAGATAGAAGATTTGGGGAAAAGAGCCTCAGGGAGACATAAAAGAGCTTCACGTCTCCAGTATGTCTCACAGCTCAATCTGTTAAAACGGGGTTTTCCTTCTGCCTGCTGATCAACAGTATTATCTTTTTCATTTCTGAGCACATTGAAGGTGCAGAAGCATGTATTTAACTCAGTGATCAAGCTCTCCCTGAGAAGCAGGAGTGGACCCTTATAATATTATTTCATTGCTTTACTCATCATCTCTGATTTAAGCTACTCAGCCTTTCTGAATGAGTAGAGGACATAATTTTTTCCTCATTCCGAAGCAGCTAGCCTACACACACAAGCAGTTGTTTGGGAGTAAAGCAATAAATTAATGGACATTTTTAATATCTGCTATAAAGAATTTCCAACAATGGAAAGTGGTAAGACAGTTCTTTCAAACTACTCAGCATATCTATGAGATATTAAATTGTAGTTCTGGTAAAACAATCACTTATCCTATTCCCCATTCAACTAAAAGCTAGTCAAGCTGTACTCTGGCATAAGTATTGAGAATATCGTTCTTAAGAAAGGGGTCAATTCACGTAACAGTTCAGTCCCAGTATATTAGAAAGGTTTTGGATTGTAGTGTTACTCCCATGGAGATTTCCTTCTAGAAATTAATATTCCAGCAATTTTTCTACCTCAAAAAGTGCAAAGTCTTTACTGAGTGAGCAATAAGTATGTATACATGTCAGGGAACAAAGAAAGAAGCTGGATTGTTCGGTTCTATTTCTCTACCCTGGTTCTACATTTTCCATCCATTTCTCCAAATCCCATTCTCTTTTCATGCTTCTCAATGCCCATCTCTTTTTAAGTTCTTTACCAAGGCAATGCCACTCTTATCTTCCATGCAGAATATAACTCCCACTCCAAGCACCCATCCTGTACAGGATTCCTTCTTCTGTCCCAGAGTTGTTCCTTACCTTGACACAATGTCTTCAACTCTTCACACACCTTTCATTTAATCTTTATTTCCTAAATCCTAAGAAAATAAGTACCAGGCTTTTTAAAAGAGAGAGAAACACTTTTTTATATAAGACTCAATCTTGTTCCCTCTGAAGCACTCACACAGGTCTGAGACACAACAAGAGATGTAAATAGAAATGAGAAAGACAACCACAAAATGGATTTGCTTTGACCAAGTCTCCAGTCTACATTTTGGATTCATCACATCCTGAAACAGGTGCCTAAAACGAGTGGAATGAATTTCCCTATGGAAACAGTTATCAAAAGGAAGGGATACATGGTTAGCTTTTCAACAGGTAAGGTAAATGGAAACTATTTCCTCCCCAGAGACAGTTCACTACATCATTATTCAGATTGTACAGATTATACATTAGAAAATGCATTGGTGGAGTTGGATGCTACTCAAAGCAGGCATACCTCAGAGATCACAATTTGACCTGTAGTCTACTTTTCTTTCTTTCTTCTATGGACAGCAAATTAATAAAACAATTATGTAACATATAAGGTGGCAGTGACAACTTTAAAAAAAATTACATCCTTGCCTTACAGTCCTTCAGCTCCACCAATGCCAAAATTTGCCACCACAGTCAGAACATTAAGCACTGTGGTGTTACCACCCACTCTGCATAAGAAGAGAGCCCACAATGATGAAGAAATTGTCATGGCAGTTGCCTGATATCAGAGAAGAATGTTCTCAACTGAGTGAGTGGCACAAACTCTGCCTTTGTTCAAACAGGAATGAAGAAAAAAAAAAAAAACAACAGAAATTTACTTTAATAATAGGGGGTGAACAGGAGAAATGTTATGCTGTGTACACGTTCAATCCAGGTAACAGCAACTCTAGGTGTGGTTTAAAATTTTAAACCACAGGTGTGGTTTAAAATCTACATTTACTCTTTAATAAAGGGTATACACTATACTTGTGGTTCTCAATTAATTCTGTCTCCAAAAGGGATGCATTAGATGATTAAAAATTAGCTGGATTTTTTTTCCTTCCCCTGAAGCAGGGCCAATAGGAGAAGTAGTAAAGGCAGGTCCCTAGATTTCAGGCATTGCACAGATGTAGGATATATACTCATGCAGTCAGACTTCAGTATTTTAATTCAGAGTCTAAGAGATGAAGCTAGGCTACTTTTAGTAAAACATGGAAAAAGATGAGCTCTTAGCATTACTATTGGACCCCTCTCTTTCTACTGAGCACAAAGACAGTCTGGACAACATGAACATCCTCCACAACACAGATTCTAGACTCAAGTATAAAAACCATGCCAAGAATTCATAGTACCAACTACTCTTCTTTCTTTGCATCAAGAATAAAACGAAGTAAAACCTATTCAGTTATTAGAGGTGAAAACCCCTATAAGTGCATAGGAAGAACAGCGGTATTTTCTAACGTGGTTTTCCATCTAGAAGTAAAACAGAGGCTGCTGTGAGGCAAACGAGGGAAACGGAAAAAGCAGAAAAGAAATGGGGGAATCTGAAGCCAAATTTTCAACTGTTGCATACAACCATACCTCTCAGTGACATTTTACAGAATGGCAATCACATGCTGGAATGCAACTGAATACGAGCTGTGCAATATGCAACTGCCCAACAGATTAGCTGCTACAGCCAATTATGCTCATACTCTAGGCCCCAATTATGTTACAACTCTAACTGAATGGCACTGTAATCCAGAAAACCATTGACTTTTTTTTTTTTTTGGCAAGTTTACAGTTTTCAGACATAAGTACTAACGTAGTTCCTTTCGTTATTATTTTTGCTATTTTAACTGCTACCTACAAAGTTTACTATAGTAGCCATTCAGGAATCCAAAATATGGCTCTAAGATTGCATTGTACTGGATAAGGAACCAAAAGAGAACCAAAGATGATCCTCCCAGAAACGGTAACAGACAAATGTTTGAAAATACTTGGTTTTTTAATGTCTGATATATGTTTAAGTCTAAATATGTTGCAAAGTATTCAGGATGCACATAGAATACAACATACTACAGTTCAGACAGATCTAGATTTTACTACATGCTCCTTACTCATACGCTTGTAACCATGCTTAAGTTGGAAGGAGAATAAATTGAAGAGTAAACATAGGAATAAAGAACAGTAATAGGACAGAGAGAAAGAAAACGAGCACAATCCCAGTTCACCTGAGGACAAAATGCAAGGACAAAAGGACAAAGGGTTTTTTTTCCCAAACTGAATATATCTTCCACTCATAGACTTCTGAAATAGGCATACCACTTTGCAAACAGAAGGCAGTTCACATTCTTATTTCACTTATAAAATCCAAAATTCAGCTTTAGCTACATCTCATTCTTTGGTTAAGGAGACTTCATGCCATCAAGAAAGCAATTGTGTAAAGTCCACACCAGAAATTACAAAAACAGCATAAGCTGTTTGGAAGATCAATTTACCCTTAGAAACTTACACAATCACAGAAAAGTGGAGGGGGAGGGGGGAGAGTATTTAGAAAAATCAATTCAGGATACTACTCTCTTTGCTACTAATAAATTTAATTTCTTCTGCCTTAATACCACCTTCTGAGAAAATAAAAAGGAAATAAAAATCATACAGGAAAAACTAATATTGGATGTAATCTATTTGCCCAGACACGATACAAATGTCTGATTTATTCTCTTGATTTATTGTTTTAAGGAGAATTGATTGATTATTCTTCCACTCAAAAGACTATGGCATGAATCCTCTGAGTTGAATCTGAGAAAATTCAAGTTCTCCATGAATTCCAACTCAATTTACTTTTCTTGTAGTATTCTGTTTCAGGGACAAGTAAAAAGAAAAGTGTCAGATATACAAGCTCCTCCATATGTTTTTAATTTAGCACAAAATGGTGTATTTCACAAAGAGAAAAAAAAATTTACTTCTACCTGTATGAATTTAATACTCTTTCTTCACTGCACTGAAATCAAAGTCAGTGATTCTAAGCACTGTTAAATGTGCTGAAATAGAAATAGAGGGAGCGTTGCGGAGTGAAGTAATCACACAATATGTTTGGTGCTCTTCTCCACTTCTAAAGCTAGAATCCCTTTGGAAGAAGACCTAAGGAAGCTCAAATCCCAAGCTTTGGTTGTTTTTTTTTTTTTTTTAAACAAGAGGCTGTTCTAAAATCACCTTTTAATTTGTATCAGAATTACCTCTAATGTTCTAGAGATGCTCAAAATACAGAAACTATACAATACATAAGAAATGCTTCTTTTTTGTTGTAAGCAAATGCAGACAACTTAGATAATGGGACTTGAAGCCAAAGCTACTACTTCCATGTTTTAGAACCTGAATAAGGAACTCTTTCATTTAGTCTTATCAGAAGACTATTTTCCTGACTATGCGAGCAAAAGGAAACACCATCAGGGCCACAGCTAGCCAAAATGAGTTCCTGTACACTGTAGTTTTGTCCAGGGTCCCTCTCAAGACCAGAGACTCTCCATATTACACCTGCACAAACAGTGATGCCTTGGCGGTTCTTGTATATCTGAGCTATAAAAGTCTCTTCCAGATCTGGGTTGATGGGATTTCTCTAGTCTTCATTCCATGAGCAAAGTCCACACACACACATCCTCCATGGGTCTCTAATACAAGAAGATAGAAGATAATAAAAACAGTATTTTTTTTTTTTTAAAGGACAACTCCCTTTCTCACGCCTAGTATCAATGCCAAAGGGGATTTTCTTCTTTGAATAAGAGTATCCAATATTTCATAACATTAAAAACTTCTGGACAGGTTGAGCTAGATTTGCAAATGTATAGTTCTGAGATTTCAGCTCGATATACTTTGAGGAGAAAAAAAATAATTTTCAGTGGTGTTTGTCACTATAGGTGAAGAAGCAATTTACAAATAGAACACTTAAAACCCAGAATAAGCATCTACAAAAAGCATCTACTTTCCCTCATCCACCCTTTCTGAAAAGCAACAGTGATCTAAAGATAGAAAAATAAAATTGCACTGTTTTTAAAAATATGTTTTTGAAAATATACTGCACACATCTGTCACTGACTGCAGAACCAATACGTAGAAGCTGCCCCTATACAGATCTTCTGCAGAAGGAGCACTCTGGAAAACAGCTGGGGAAGACATATAGGAGTGATATGAAAGTATATTTCATTTACTTTATTTTTTCCAGATGACCCAGTAGCAGAACCTCAGCATGTACCAGTCTGAGAATTTTGGAATGGTTTAGATGGTAACAGATCAGTGAATATAGCTGACAGTAAATGTTGATGGGGTGCACTGCTTTTGGTGCTATGTCTGGAAGAGGAAGGACTTCACACTGTAATAAAAGAAGAATGGGGATCTTAAATAATCAAAGGCACAGAGGAGGCTGACTTGGCTGTATGTTTTGTGGCAGCACATTTCAGAACTGTTTGAGCAGGCAGATCTAAGGTTATTTTACTGACATTCTTGAGTACTTATTATGTCACTCAAACAGCTGCTATCTCTTAGCACAACTCTATTAACCTTAGTTTGATGACAATGATTTTAACATTAGAGTTAGGTCAACTAAATAGATTTGGGAATTCTTCCTGCTTTACCATATAATTATCTTGTTTTGTTTTTCTGTGTCTCCAAGCTTCAGTCTGCACATTTCTCAATCCTAATCTGTGTCCACTTTATCCATATGGAAGCATTTACTCATGATGGAGTCAGGAGTCTTTGTCTGACCTCACATGGTGTTACATAACTACACACCTATCGAGGCTCGTGAAGTAATTTTCGAGTTATTCCCGATCTACATAAAAGTGAAAATACAATAAGGTCAAAGATGACAGTAAATTCTTGTATTAAACAATAATTTGAAAAGGTAAATGAAAGCATCAGATTAAAAAGTTGCCTCACTCGGAATCAAGGTAAAACTCTTCTGCATGTCAACATCCTGTGGGTTTACATGGGTCCTGCAGAAAGACAGACTGAAGAACATGTTCATTTCTTTCCCACTTGAAAATATTTTCTTATAAAGGGACAACAACAAATATACATGAAACATAGCTGGAAAATAAGGTTCCTGGAGATTGCACATGCCTTACCCACACAAAGAAAATGCATTGCTTTAAACCAGAGGTGTAACAGCACAGCACTTCTTTTGGTTTAACATCAGGTTCGCTTCAACTGGGAACAGGTTTTAGCTCAATCTGATCAAGGACATGGACAAATGTATCCTTGAGGCCCTGGCTTTATAAACTCTTTACTTCCAGCTCCTCACCACCATCCTCAGCTGCACGTTATCAGCCTCCTGCCTGGGATGGTAATGGACCCTCTGAGTTTCCTTGACAAGTGAGGCAGAGTAGTTTAAACTGACAGGATAAAGCTGATACATTAACCCATTTTACTCTGCACTGAAGCAAATGGGGAATGGTCACTCATGCAATTCCAACATCTCAAGAGAGAAGATTGTCAGTCCCAGATAAGGGGCAATAATAAATAGCTGGATAGCGTTTTAAAGTTAGATTTTCCTCACATCACACCTTTACAGTACTCACAGAAAAGTTACATTTGATAAATTAAATCATATTAAACTTAAATTTATCTTAACTCAGTGGGTTTAGGTTTGGAGGTAGGGTTTTTTTTCCTTACAAAACTTGTATTGTCTATAATGTGCTTAATAGCTGAATGTGATATCCACCTTGTCTTGTGTGGAAAGAAAAGAAATAAAAAATAAATTTTTCCTGCTATTTGAACATTTTTTTTTTTTTACAAAGATAGTCACCCTGAAAGGCTTTCTTTTATGGATTTTTTAAGGTACTTTCTGACATCTAACACAAATTTTGAAATCTGTAGAGTATCCATCCAAAATTTAATGACAAGGTATCTTCTCTAGAAAGAGAAAACTAATTCTCTACAGAGAAATTAATCACTTCAAAGTAAAAAAAAAAACAAAGTTCTCAAATGTTTTGTGCAACTAGGAGGGAAGGGGCTTTCAGGAGTCCCCTGTAGCATACTGTGTAAAAATAGCAGTGGGAGCCACTGCCTGTAAGACATCCCAAATGCAAAAATCAATCATCTGCAAAGCACACGCTTAGATGTTCTCTGGGTTTATTACTCTAACTTTGGCTGGAAGGTTGATAAAGATTCTGGAAACTGCAAATGCAAATCTATTTTTTATTAAAAGTTCTGGCAGCAGGATGGGTGCGTGCTTTACAATAAGAGAAGGGTGGGGGGAACAGAGTGCTGAAAAACCTCCAGTCACAGCACAGAGTTCCAGCACATCTGCTTGATTGGCTTGTGGTTAACCTCATGGCACGGAATGAATTATTCCCCAATTCCATCCTTCATTAAACCACCCATTCTCTGAAATGTGTCGACGAAGCTGACACATGGCCAGCTACTAATCACGGTCCATCCCCAAGATGCTCTCTTTTTTGGCCAGAACCAGAGCTGTTCATCCCATATAATTTTATGTTGTTTATATTGTGTTCTGCCTAGAGGTATGAACAACTATCGTGATTTAATTTAAACAGCCTGTATATACACATATTAATATTGGATGTCATGCAATGTGCCTTGTAAGTGCAAACAGTTTTCAGGCCCTCACAACTGCAATTGCAAATATAAATCAGACACAAACACTAAAGATGCATTGTCTCAAATGTCCTAAATTTTGAAGGGTAAGGACAGCTAAGAGTAAAATTTGCAAAACAAAACAACAAGCTTAGTATACCATCTAGGCTCCTCTCAAGAAATTTCTACAAGAAAGCCTTGGGATAGAAATGATGGGAAGGCTGAAATATTTAGATATTAAGGCTTTTATGCCTCCTGTGTGGTTCACTCATGTCATCAGTGATCAAAAGTAATTGCTACTATATGACACTCTAAATGGCAGAAAAACAGAGAGGACAAGAGGGAGAAAATAAACATCATCAGACTTTTGTTGAACTATATTTCACAAACGTACATGGTATGTGATGTTGGGCTACCATTTCAATTAAGCTTTTCCCAGAGGTCAGTTATTAGATTTCTCTTGCTTTTAAAGCATTTACATCGAGAGGTCAGATTTGCTGGAGCACTGTGTGTATAATTGCAACAGGGATTAAAAGGAGCTTGGCTTGGAACAAATAAAGGAAGTGCTATAAAGCACCGAGTTGGGCACCTAACGTCAGCCACTTCGGGCACTAGAATCTTCATGCCTGCTTTCTCCAGAGGAGATTACATCATCATATTACCTCACAGGGAGAAGAGAATAGGAAAAGAAACACCACGGTAACGAGGGAGCTGGAAAATGGCACAAGGAAACCGTTAGAACTACACTCGGAGCAAGACTTGAATGGTATAAAAAAAATAAGGCATGTGAATTACACGAAATAAAGATGAACCATAAGTTTAGTTAGCAGTGCACTCAGTGAGCACAGACTATCCTTGCAGTATATTCCGAGACTGAGCTAACACTTCAAAATCAAATAGGGTAACCCTATCACCAGTAGGCTGGCTGGAGACTCCAGGTCATCACCAGATGCAGATTTATTTCAATTATGGTTTAACCATTTTAGGAATTCAGCCAAGTGTTCTTTCTCTTCTCATGCTTCCTAATTTTGCTCTTCAGTCTGAATAAAGTATTGCTGCGTTGCTGCTGATTTGAGGAAAAGAATTACTATTGTCTGGTGAGGGCTAACCTTCTCTGAACACTGAAAAATCAACAGAAAATTAGCAATGAAGAAGGGATTTTAAAAGAAAAAAGAGCAAAGATAAAATAGCTAGGTGTGGCAGTAGTTTCCAGTTCAAGAAGAGAGGAAGATTTTGCGAAATGCATTAAGATGCTTGGTCAATACCTTTATACAAGAGACTGTTTCCCTCGTATTGATGGTAGGGGAGAACTGAACACATTTCCAGAACTTAAAGATTTATGCTTAGCACAACAAATGGGTGAGATGAAATACAAAGGTATAATAGCCTCTAAAAAAAAAAAATTATGTGCCTACTTCACATTTTTTTTTAAACAGTAAGAGCAGTTTCACTCATTTCAGAAGCCAACTAAAAAGTATCTCTGAATTTTTGGCAAGACCAACAAGTTGAGTTTAGAGTGGTGGGTAGTGGTGGGGTTTTTTAAAGCAAGATTCTCACTTTTTTTTAAGCAAGATTCTCACTTTTTTTCTTTTTCTTTTTTTTTTTTTTCCTCCTCCCTTAAATAAAACATCCAAAGGCTAAAATCCCTTCAATGTTGTGCTGTAAGAATGTGTGACACTAGAGGGAGCTACTACGAGCTGGCAAAATTTAAATTTGAAATCTGTATTTGTTTAACACAAAAGGAAGTTCCAAGCAACCTTAAATTACATATACCCAACATTCAGGTTGGGTATATATCATAAGGGTGTTACTCCTACAACGCAGCTTGGCCGAGCTCTCATTTGAGCATTTCTCCAGCCTCCTGCTTTATGCCTTCTTCCCAGACTTGTTATGAAAAAATGAGTCTAAATTACTGTAATATAACTAATGGGCCTGGTTTCCTCACTTTTTCCAATGTTCAACCTAATGCATTATAAATGGAGTGAAGAGATGTTTCAAAGGCACTAAACTTAACACCATTCTGAAACTTAGGCTTCTTCAATTTTTTTAAATCTCACATCGAAAAAAAAACCCCAAACATGCATATGTATGACTGCTGACATTTAAAATTTTGTCCTGCATGCACTATACCAACTATTGCCTATTGTCATGGCTTTAAATGCCTCTTGGTATGATCCTCCTCTCCTCTCAGGCAATAAATGCAATCTATTTCGCAGCCTCTGCCAGTCCTACATTCCCTGCCTGCCCAATCTCAAATTTCAAGTTGCCAAAGAGAAACTGTTTCGTCCACCAGCTTCACAAATACTAACTCACACTAATCAAATCTCCTCTTCACTTGCTTTATATTTACTACACAAGTCAGTGGGGTAAAGGAAAGGCTGGAAGGAAAAAATGGGACCGCGTTACCTTTAAATAAAGAAATAATAAAATCAAGACATGTATCTAAATGAACCAGAAAGTCATTATTGTAACCCTGACCCTTTCCCTGCTCTTTCTTGCCCCCTACACACACGCTTTTCCTCTCATTCATGACTCCTGTCTGAAATAAGATCTTTTGTTCCTAAGGGCTGGGCCATTTCTTTTACACAGGCTGTAAAATGCTAGGTGCAAGTATCATACAAGCAAAGAACAAGTTTAAAAGCCATTCAGATACCTGGATAAAATTAGTCTAATTCCCAATAGAGAAGTATGCTCCTTAACTAATAGGTCAGTGGACATAACCAAAAGCTTTTTCTTACCTTATATTTTGAGATGATCTTTCAAATAGAGACAGAGGTAGAGGAAACAGCCTGATAAAGTGTGAACAAAACTGTAATATTGCTCCTGCTTATTACATATATCCATTTTACAATGTATATAGTAGTCAATTATAAACTATAATTTATAATCTACAATATGCTAAAGCTGTCAGCTCTCATAAGCACTTTAACACATGAAGAACTCATCCTTATTTGACTGCTCTAAGACCTGTCAAAACCATCCACTTATTTTTAAAACAATAAATAAATGATATCAGTACATAAACATGTTATTGTTGGCAGTGATTTCACAAAAAGAAAATAAACTTGGTTCTTACAATCCAATAGGCTCAATATAGTTAAAAACTCAGTGAATGAGCAAGTCTAAACAAAAAAAAAAATTAAACATTAAAATTTGTTTTGTGTAGAGATGCCTTTTATGCAGGGAAGCCTTCACTAGGAATAAATAAGCTACTGAATTAAAATAGATACTAAGTCAAATACCTCCCCTAGAAAAAACAGATAAATTTCAGATCATCCAAAATTGTCATCTTTGTAATTTTGCATTGCATTCAGTAACTGCAGGAGAGACCCCACTCAGCCAGAAACGGTGCTAACAGGGAAAGAGAAGGGTAAATGTACAGAGGCGTATATTACCTAAGACTTTCCACTGCACACAGAAATAGATGCTTTGGGCACAAACCATAAGCACATTTCTGTGTTGCAGTGAGAGTTTCTTCAGGGAGATCTCACACCCACCCACCACAGCTCACCAAAAACTAAAACAATAACCTATGCCTTTCCGTAGCCTCCATCATTCACATATCCGTGTACTGACAGAGCATCTGCCAAACGGGATCAAACCTGTGTGTTTTCATATTATTTGGCATTATTTTTGTTCTGCATGCTAAACAAATATATCAGGGGAAAAGATTAGGCTGGAACTCCCTCAGAGGCAGGGGAACATCTTCAGATGAAAGATGCTTCTAGAGTGCGAGATGAGGACAAGTCTACAGCATGTGGGTGGTGACCGGGGCATTTCTGCAAAGAGCAGGGAGCAGAAGTACACGCCTTGGGCAAGAGAGAAATTCATACTTTCTTAGCATCTTAGAGGGACTGATTAGAGTTCATTATAACTCAGACAGCCATGAAAAACTGCTGGACTGAGAGTAAAGAGAGAACAAGCCTCCTGCAAGGGTACAATGGGCAGGAAGGAGATCTGTTTTCAGTCTTTTTTCCCTTTATTTTGCCCTACTTGGTAAACCCAAAGATTTCAATCTCTGAAGTTTGTTGTCCTAGCTTTCTAGAACTCAGAAATTCAAAGTCCAGCTGTTAGAGCTGTCTCTAGGAAAAGGCACAAGGTCCTTCACGTGCCCTCCTTTTCTACACAGTGACCTGCAGAGCAGCTGAGGAGCCAAAACAGTACTTAGATATGAAGTCTAACCCCATCAGATACTGTAAGGCAAAGAGTATTGAGTAGCTGTCACTGTCAAGAAATTAAGTCACTGTAAATTATGCCAGATAGTTACCAGTATTTTGATATCCAAAATATAGTGAACTAATCAATCTCTGGTATTGATTGACCCATAACAGAGACACAGAAAAAATAATTGCATAATATTGCTTTGAAGGAGGAAAAAAAAAAAATAAATTTTTTTACAAAAACGCCAGCAATACAGTAGGTGGTTCTTTGCCAACTTTATCTAAAACCAAAGAACAGAATACCTTTACCTTCAGCTCTTTCAGATACAGCTTTTACCATGAGGATCCACAAACTTTTCCAAATAATTTGCCAATATTTAAAACATCTAACAGTATTTTCTGAAATCTCATAAAAAGAAGGGGACTAAGTTGTGTCTGACCAATGCACGTATTGTCCATTTCATAAGGGGAAAAAATATATTTATCACTTAATGTACGTTAAAATGTACAAAATGTGTGTCTTTTCAAGTGACAAATGGCTTCATTTCAGCGCTGACATGAAATGCTGGTATTTGTGGAGAGCCAAGACATACATCATGAGAAGAGCTGTGCTGCATCAGCATAATGAAAGTTAAGTACAAATACAGGTGGCTACAACAAACGTACATTCATGGCCTGTAGCTCGCTCCTAGCAACATCAGACAGTACACCACAAAAGCTGAGCAGTATCAACACTGATACCATCACATATCACATCAAAACACAGAGACAGAGTCAAAATATGGTTACTCTTCACAAGGCAGAAGATTTCAGGGATCCAATATTTTGGCATGGACCTTTAAGTTAGACAGAAACTGGAGAAACTCCAGTCTGAGGAGAGCTATTTCAGCTTCTTTTCTATTTAAAGCACAATTTGCTAAGAACCTTTAGTAAACCCTAGAAATGAATAGCATCCAAATATTCTGCATTTCCAGTGACTTACATTCGGTCAATCCAAACACATGCAGAAGAGTTAAATTCCCAAC
>WHYT01017435.1:59987-74312 GCA_009806455.1 Tetrax tetrax
GGGGGGGGGGGGGGGGGGGGGAGGGGGTTTGGAAATTAGTCTTAATCTTATACCCAAGAGTCAAGTTTCAGTTTTTTCACTCTGTCCTTTGTGAATACACATGCTAGCTCAAAGTCTTTTTCATCAGTTTGCCACCCAGGTTTCACAATAAAGTCAGAGCCCAGTTAGACACAGATCTGCCTTTGACTAGAAGGGTCATTTTTAGGAATCATGCTATATTATTTTTCTCAAAGAAGAGCAATGGCATCACTGAATTATAAGGTATATTAAGATATACAACTACTTGTATATCCCAAAAAAGTAAACTCCCAAAGTTCAATGTTCCAAGTTACCTCCTGGAAGATTCTGTCAAGTTTAGGCACCTACTCCAGAAACCTTCGGAAATTCCTCACTGTAATTAACCATGGGGATGTTTCACTCTGACATCGGCTACTGGCCAATGAGACAAACTGGTGTCTCAACTCCAAATTACAAAACAAGCATCACATTAAGCATTACTGAGTTGCCCTGGTAGAATCCCCAGCGGAGCATCCACAAAAACCAGACTAAAACTGCAGTTTCAGCCTCCATCAGTCATATAGATGAAGGTCACCACCAAAGAAAGCTCCATTTCATTGTACATTTTCTCAGTGCTCCTTGACAACACTAAGAATCCAGCCACACTTACTCTCTGATCAGCATTACCTTAGCTAAAAGAACTCCATATTAGTCTCTTGCAATTTAGACAGGGAGATGTGAGCTGAAAGGCCTTTAAAATACTAGGCAGACAAGTAGTTCAACAGAGAAGTTACATAATTTCTTTAAAAAAAAATTCTGAAGAGAAAAAAAGTACAAATTGCTCCTTCAATATACAAAATAAAGAGGCCAACAGTTTCCTTTGGTGAGTCAAAGTCAAGTATAGACAGAAACAGAGAGCCTGATCCAGCGAAGGCTCGGTCACAGGAGATATCACACTGGAATTAGGGACTACTTCCTGAAGAGTCAGCTGGCTCTGTTTCACAAATAACCAACTCTTCCTTTTTCTGCTCATCTTTTATTTGGATTAACACTATGTCATATGTCATGTTCAGAGCGATGCAGTGTCAGTATGTACTGACATAGTGTGGACAAAGCCCACCTCAGATCGTGTCAGCAAAACTGGGGGGGTGTTATGCCTGTGTGTGCATATGTGGATGTGTTTGCACTGAAAAGAAACAGAGTTAAGCTTAAGGCGATGCCTGGCATCTGGCTTCAAGTCTTTGTTACGTCAATATTCTGAAATATTCTCAACCAAAGTATTTTCTTTTGATGCAACAGAAGCGGCAAAACTATTTATCGCTCTTTAAGGATTCTCTAAATAGAGACAATGTGAAACACAGACTACATGCAAGGCCTACAGACTGACTTCCTTGGTCTCTGAGTTAGTGAAAAATCTCACAACATTCTCAGAGCAAACAGCATTCAAGAAGTAGTGACTAAAAAGGTACAAAATTATGCTGTGTTAAGCAGAAACTTGAGACACGCATTTGTTCAGAATTGCCTTCATCCAGGCACTCCTATTCACTCATCGTGCCTGCTTGGTCTTCTAACTAAGGTTTCTTTCAACATGTGGTATATGGAGCAACCAAATAAAACATATCTGGGAAAGCTAAGGGGGACACAAACGAGAGCCACCAGAAGATGTGAAATAATAGACAGGTACTGACACGAACAGCTGATAATTGTTTTCACTATTCTTCAAGCAACACTAAGAATGATAAAGTGATCCTGCGTCACCTGGAGACCTCCAATTAGCCTCCTCTGATTAGCATTCTCATTAAATTTTCTAAAATGCATATCATAACATTTAAGGGAAGTCAATACGCAAACGATTTAAAGCAGCTAAGCAGGTGTCTAATGCTACTCACAATGAAAAGTGATCTCTTCAACAGGTGCATAATTTCTGTACATGTGGCTTTTGTTTATTGACTCCATTTTATTACTAGAAACATGCAGATTTGGGTTTGTCCTCTTCAATTATGGAAGGTGTCAGTCATACTGGAAATGAAGCAGATGGATCTGTGTTTAGTTTGCCCACCCTCTTCACACTGAGTCCATCTTGTCACAACACTTCTACTGCCTGGAAGTAAATATCCCACTTCTCAACATACTGCTCGTGAAAAAAGATTTACATTCTTTGAGAACTCTTAAATAAAATTTCTCTCTCATGATGGATGAGCTCCACTGTGTAAACTCCAAGGAGAAAGACTGTTCCTAGCAGATTCCCATTAAAAACCTGGGAGTCTATTTTGGGTATAATCACAGTGGCGCTCACAAACCGGATTTATGAGGTTACGTAGATCTATTAGCATTGGTATAATTAAACATGAAACCGAACAAGATTCTGACTATGAACTCTGTGACCACTGGCCAAATGCAGTAATATTTTGACATCTCATAAATAGAAAATCAAATTTTAAGAATCCAGTTGGCTAAAAAGACGTTATTCAAGATACAGTAGTATGTAAGCAAAAAAAAAGAAAAAAGGTACCCTTATCGTACAGTTTTTTTCATCAACATTCCTGTACTACTTTTTTAGCTACAATTAAACCATCATGAACAATTTCATGGGACGTGGTGCAATCAAACTGCGGCCCAATGTGCTCAGTTGTTCCAGTTTGCACTGTTAACAACTGCATTTACAAAATGCTTTCCATCTCTCCACCAAAATGTTTTCCACGTGGTGAGAACGTTCAGGTCAGACTCTGAATTCACATGCTGTAACAGAAGGCAAGTTTACAATGAATAAGGCCATTCTGTGGATTAAAAAGTCAAGGATGACTTGTCAGTTCTGTTGACAAAGAATTTGTGGTTTCCTGCAGAAATAGATACACATCCCTCACTTGATAACCAGCTAGATCCCAGTGATATGTACCTCTCCCAGTACTTCATCTGTTCTTTTCCTTTACCGAAGGCCATCTACACTGATATCATTTTGTCGTATTTAAACGTCATTACTAGAATCAGATTAAACATATATGGGCTCAATAAGGGCTGGCTATGCAGACTCGGGAGGGCCAGGTTAACAGTTGAACTTTATGATCTTAAAGGTCTTTTCCAACCTAAATGATTCTATGATTCTATGTAGCAGCATCCAGTCACACCACATATTTCTTAATAGCACATGGTACTGAAGAGTTTCAAAGTAAATTAGAATTTTTGAGTAAAACTTCACATCATTCTAAGCATAGGGAATACTATCACTCCCACGTTATGGAGTGGGAAATGGGAACACGTGTCCTATATGAAGTGTTCAACATCATAAGGCACTGTTGGTAACAAACCTGGAAAGAGAACTCAACTCTTAATTGTTTAAGCTAGTAGATGAAGGAAATAATTTGCCAGACTCCCACGTACACATAAATGGAGTTTTGCTGTTGATCTATTCAGTTATTTGGCACTGAAAATACTTGAAAATTTAACAGCTACAGTCCTAACTTCATTAAGCAAAACATTTCACAAGTATGACAACCTCTTTATATGGAAACCTACTCTCCCAGTAACCTGACCCGCTGCTCTGACACCGGTGACGTAATTCAGGGCAGAGGCTCCGAGTAGCATCTGGTAAAACATGATGATTCAGTGGAATCTGGTAAAACAAGAATTGGAAGGGCCAAATATATCTTTGAAGGAATTTCACTGAAGCTTGAAAAGGAGGGAAGCCAGCACAACCATGCCAACAAGATTACATCAGGGATTAATCTAGCCTGAGATCGACTTCACCTTCCCCTCTAACTACTCCACTCAGATCCATTAACTGGCTCCACAGCACCATTCCTCTCGAATTAGAACAGACTCCCTGACTTTAAGGCTTCGCTCACCTCTGCTCCTGACAACTTCATCTCAATTCCCATGACTGTCTGGCTCAAACACTGCGCTAGCTCCCCTCCCTTTTGTTTCCTTCTCCCTCCTGTCTCAAAGAGCTACAATTTCACAGTCTCAGGCCACAAGCTGCTTGCACAAATCATGCACCAAGGGGATGGTTGTGCTTTCTGTGTGCTTTGTTTCTTCCCACACACAAGCTGTGCTAATGAGCTTGATAACCTGGTCAGATCACCCTGGTTCTCCTCAGGCAAGCCTCTAGAAGAAACTTTGCAAGTTCCTCCCAGAGATCTCTGCTCACATCTAATCTGGATCTTACTACAAGGAGAAACACAGAGGTTATCTGAAATTCTTTCCACTGAAACATCTCCACAGTTTACAAGAGAAGCAAAACCATTCAATTTACTGAGCACTTTCACAGCCACTGTTTGCATTTCTTGATCAAAAAATGTTTTAAGTTTTGAAGCGGTCTTTATTGTGGAGACACAGCCGAGGAGAAGGTTTGGATTTTTTTTTTCTTCCTAAAATGATCATGTTTATGCAACCATAATTATGTTTGTTTGTTTGTTTGGGTTTTGTTTGGTTTTTTTTCCAAGGGAAAACCTTAAAACTTCACTGGGAGAAAGGAAAACATTCCAACCTAGTTCTAATAAAAGACACCGATTCCTTCCTTCCCTCTGCCTCCCTCTCCCTCCCCTGACAGCGCTGGGCAGACAGCTTGCTTGGAAGCCAGAAAAGAATCAAAAAAGCTATAAAACTAGTGAGCTAAAATCTTCCCAGTAAAATTTCTAGATAAAAAAAGTCATTCAATAAAACAGAGTACAAGTCTAGAATGACTGGTACGCTGGGCACATGACAGAGTGTGAGACGATGTGCCTTTTTTCGTTTAAGGCTAACGTTGTCTTTATTTCTTCATTGCATGATCCCAAAGGGACCGAATGAATATTTGGGAAGGATAATGAGATCAAACAATCATGTTAAATTGATATTTTCAGCTTTTAGTTCTAAAATAGACTGCATTTAAAGTTTCAGAGAAAACCCTCAAAATTCCTTCCATTGAGTCTACCGACAGCCTGAAGCTACCAAAGAGTGGAGTTACCTTCCCTTTCACCTATGGGACTTAAGTTAAAACAATTATCAGGCTTAACAACAAATTGTGCCAATGAAAATTCACAGAACTTTTGTACTGCTGTAAGAGAACTGAATTTTTTTTTCACAGCCTGGACTACCTCTTTATTTAATCTGGTGTCTTCATGAGTGTCCAACCTGTCAGTCAACATTACCTGACCTCACTCCCATGAAGCATAAAGGGCAGAGGAATTGAAGGGAAAACTCCTCCAATTCCTGGATAGTATTCCCTAAAACTCTTAATCTAGCAGGAGAAAAGGAAAGAGGATCTTCTCTTAGAGACCTTGTTTCACCACAGTTCCCCCTTCAGTTGCAGATGCTCACACACTTGCACACACATACTTCTATTCCCCATGACAAGTGGCAATTATAGCAATTGCTGGCTTGGAAAGTAAATGGGGAAATGTTTAGTCTATTTTTAGCAGCCTTTAATGCAATTTAGCAGCTGCAAACAAACAGAGAGAGCCAGCAACATACAAGCAGCTTTTTGGAGACCACAGTTTGGGAACCTCTGCGCTACTGGATCACATCTAGCACACACAGCCAACGGCTGTACTTCTATTCAGAGACCACAGTCTCAGTGCTGGAGCAAGAAAGAGAAATTAATAACAATAATACAAATACACTCACAAGAAAGAGAGCTAGAGATCTCCAGAATCAGGCAGAAAAATACCAAGATGACTGAAAAAAAAAACTGTCCTACAAAGAGTAGATCTGTAGACTTGTATTCTCCGTGCCTACTTACTGCAGTAACTCCTCTTTTCCCTTTTCTCACACCAGCGTGCTCCCCAGGATGTCCCCAGCATCTCCTCCAAGCTCTGCCTGGATGCTGGGCCAGGAGGCAGCATGTGCCTGATTGCTTCCAAGACACCTTAAGAGTCCAGCAAGGGTTTGTGTCAAAGAACCAGAAAAAGTGCACAGGAAAAGGACAACTACAAAGTTACACAGTCACCTTTGTGCAAGGACAAGAAGCAGGCTCCCAGATGGGCTTTTTCACCCTGCCTAATCCTTGGTTTCTGCAATACCAGTAGGAACTTTTTGCCTTTGGCCTTCATCCTTATCTTTATGAACAGATTAAAAATATATCGGCAGATTACTACATAGCAGGCATGGCATCGACATCAGTTCTTAGCAAAGATAGCTAAACCCAAGGAACGTTCAGCGGAAAAAAAAGGGAAGAATAAAACCTCAGAAGAGGCAGAGTTAAGACTCTACCAAGAAAAACAGAGATAATATTTATCTGCAATCGGTGATCTCTCAAGAGGCTGCCAAAGGAGGCCTATCCTGAACTCTATACTATCTTCATAAGGACGGCAATTATCCAAAATACTTTTCCTCAAGAAGTAAGTTAGCGAACAATTAAGCTCCGTAAGAAGATCTATCCTAAAATAAAATATCTATTTGGAATCCTACATTTCACATACATCTAAGGTACAAAAGCCATAAGGAGGTGTCCTATCGATCAAGATTTGCCCCTCGGGAGGAGGAAAATGTGTGCACGTGGCAATAGAAATCCTGAATGTTTCCAAGGCATTACTGATGCATACTGCTTTTCTCAAAGAAACACTAAACTCTCCTGATAAAAACTAGGAAAATTCCAGTGAGTGGTGCTGATTTCTTTTATGCTGGTAGAAACAAATGTCAACTGAACTGGCAGAAGCTGAAATAGTCCACTATAGCATACCACAGAAAGGATACTGCAGCAAGAGTAAAATAATTTCCTTTAAAAATATTAAAATAAAATTAAATTCAGTTTTACACTGGGCTTATGCATATTTGATTAAAAAAAAAAAAAGACAAAATTTGCGTGTTTGACATTAGAAGTTCAAACTTTTCCTTTAATATTTAAATGGCAATGTGTTTCACTACTGCCAGACGCATCAAATTATGCTCACTCAGTATCCTGCACTAGACAGATTAGATCCACTGGTGTTTATTTTAATAGCACCACTGCCATTTAGCAGGAGGGTCAAGAAGATTTTTTGCAATATAGCACTGTGCTTGTGATCTTGTCAAGCTGACAAATTCTCAGAAAAATTGCAAATTTGGGTGCTAGCAGTACAAACTTCAATCTTAAGTCCCTTATTATCAGAGATCAAAGCATTAGTCATACGAAGCAGTTAATTAAGGACAGACATCACACCTACCCCCCATGTTCTCATTTGTTGATTTTATTCCAGTGAAGACAATCTTCCTAAAATTGCAGAAGACGCTGACAAATATAGAAGTAACTCTTAGGACACAACTTAAAAGCATTTGTTGATGCAATACAACAACTTCTGTTTCCTTCCTCTCACCAACTGAGGCCCATGTTGGCTATCGACCACAGAGAAAAGAGACAGCTGTGAAATGGGCTCAGGGTGTTCAGTTGCCACAGAGGTGGCAACACGTTACTGCAACATCTCAGCTTCTTGTGTTAGAAACACCACCAGGGATGCTGAAGGTACACAGGTACCTGCAGTAATGACTCTTCCAGCGCTACTGCTCTTCCAGGCCTCTCACAACAGCATTCCTCACACTTAAAAAAAAAAAAAAAAAAAAAAAAAAAAAAAAAAAAAAAAAAAAAAAAAAAAAAAAAAAAAAAAAAGAGCAGTTTGTCATTCCTCCAAATTGCCTTATTCATTCCTAATGATTTTTAAGTATTTTGCACTTTCTTTAACATGACATTTTCTGAATTAAGAAAATTTCAAACCAGATGCTTGGGATAAAAACATCTGATATTAAAAAAAAGTAGCTCTTTTTTTTTTCCTTCAGCACTAGACTGCTCTCTTATGGGAAGCAAGTTAATATGCATCATCTGGTTACAGAATGTTGCTTCAGGGCTGGAGCACTGGAAGAATTTAGCAATTTTTTTTTTTTTTTGTATCTTCACTAGAAAGCCTCAAGAGTATTGCAGGACTTCAGAACTTGCTGGATGTGAGCAAAAGTTATCAGAAATATGTAGTACGCAAAAGTCAACATTAAAAATATTCAAGCTATTTGCTATAATGAAAACATCTTCATAAAAATCTATTCTGTAATGTATATTGGTTATTCTGAACTGCCCATAAATCCTGCTGCTTTTAGGACAGACCCTGACCAGACCTTTCTTTTACTGTCCTACAGTATTGCAAATTGGCTTTTCGGTTTTAAATGCAAAATTGTTTTCCCTCTATTACAGATTTTAGCTGTTGGCAGTTACACTATTGTATTTTCTTTACTGAATAAACAACTTGAGACTTGTGTTTGTAAACAGTTGCATACATATTTTTAGAGGTCAGCTAGAAGTTCAGAATCACATCCCTCAAATTTCAGAAGCAATGTAAGCAACAAAATTAATTCTGCTAACTAGCCATTAAATGTATCTGTGTGCTTGAAAAATAGGGAGATGAAGGGGAGGAAAAAAAAAAAAAAAAAAAAAAATAAAAAAAAAAAAGAAAAATCAACCAAACAAAAAAACCACACTGCTTAAAATGGGGTTATCAAAAGTGTAGAAACTATGCAAAAATTCTTCTACTGCACAGAGGTCTGTATACAGAACCTGACAAATTAGTTTTGGGTTTTTTTTGCTGAAGGAATTTCAGAGGTATTTTCAAAACATGAAGGTATGTGAGACGCATTGGCTTTTGTACAAAAGCCACAAAGTACAGCGAAATTAGTTGAACATTCACTACAAATTATCTTTGTTCTACTTCACACAGCATGACCAGCATTTTGAGTTACATTAGGAAGAAAGCAGATGGTTACAACATCCTGAAAAAGCTCAATTTACACTTGATCACCTTCCATGGTAGTTCAAGTTTTTATTTCCTCCAAGGTTACTCCTTCCAGAACAGACCAGAACTGAAATCAAATCATCAGCACTTGAGTCACTGGCGTCTATTTCCAAGGAAGCACAGACAGCTTGCCAACAGCTCGGACAAAGAACTTCGCGTAGCAGGTCACGTACACACACGCACTGAACTGCTTCGCAGTGCTGCGGTGGACCATGACCTCTCACTGCTCTGATCAAACTTTAACAAAACTAATTCACTCCACACTCAATTGTTTTCCAGATAACTGAAAGAGTGACTTATATACCCATGTACCAAAATAAGGCAAGGATTCTGGAGAAGAACGTTGTCTTTAGGTGTAGGCAACTGCCTATGGCTCCAGGCTGTTCAGGAAGTGAAACTCCCTCCTACACCAGCTCATGGATATTACTTGGGATCCAAGATCTACCGAGTATTTCCCTCCTCTAATGAAACCCATTGTGCTACCCACAGCAAGGGCAGCAAGCAGGATCACTAATAAAACTACTATAAACTTAAAAGTACTATATTTCTTTCTAGAAGTGTCTAGAAAGCATCCTTAGAAGAGTACTAGCCTCCAGTCATGACAATCTCAGAAGTAGTTCTGTCTTCTAAAACATTTTCTACTATAATCATCTTTTTTTCCCTACTGAAAGAAACCACTGTCAGGAAATCTCTCACTTATGACAGACAGCATGCTTTTTTAAGTGGAGAGATATTTGGGGGGGCGGGGGTTGCCACACAGGAATTACTGAATGAAAAACTAGAGAATGAAAAGGGAATTTACAGATTTTAGATACTATAGTATCAGAGTCCTGAGATCATCACCTCTGATCAAAAGCAGCACAATTGCCATGCATGAAATAAATTTTTCTGTAGAATAGCCAATATAGTGCTGGAAGCAGCTAGCGTTACATCTTCAGTTTGGTATCTTTGCCACTTTGCTTTGAAGCGGCATTCTCCACCCCGTAAGATCATAGGTCACCAATTTCTTTCTAGATGTACTCTGTTGCCCTAACAGCACATTACTCTAAACTCATGTCAACAGGAAAAGAAACAAAGCATATTACACATATTACTGATGTTCTGGTTGGAAACGTTTCAGTCTTCGTCGAGTACGTGACACAGACGTCAAGGGAATGGAGAGGGAGAATTCCCTTCTCTTGGTATTACTATTCTTATAGCAAAAATAAAACAGAGGGATTGTTGTTTGTTTTTTTTTATTTATAGCAAATTAAAACACATATTGAACAGCAATCACATTGAAAGCTGAGTACACTAATGAAAACAGATGAAAACACAGAAAATGTCATCTGCCATCCAGACAGCCAAGATGAGAGATCCTTACATTTTCTAATGTATGTTTTAATGTAATGATGGGCATAAACTATGCAAATACTAGAATACTTGAGCACTAGGCACATTTGGAAAAATCTGGCTGAGCAAGTTATCTAGGCACTTGTAGGATCTCAAAAAGCCCTATTTTTTAATCAGGAAATTTTACAGGAAATTAAATAAAAATGTGTTTTTCTAACTTACTGGAAGTGCATAGCTTAAAAAAGAGAAACAAAATCTATAATTTAACTCTAATATACTCCTGCTGTCCTTATGTCCTACCAGTTCATAAAACTAAAAGCTGTTCTGCATTTGAAATGTGCTAACCAGCAACCCATAAAAATGTAATATCTAGATGAAAAACAAACTTAAAACCTCAGTGCCACTTATACCAGCCATGCACTCTTTTTTGAGTATTCAAAGATTATGTTATTGCTGCCACAGACCCGTCACTCAGTCGCTCCCTCATCACCCAAGAAGTCCAAGATCCCTTTTTCAAATTCCTACTTGAGGCATTGCAATGTATCATGAGATGTCAGGTAGCCAGTCCGAACTGGAAGTACAACATCTTGGGACAGACTGCAGGCTCCCTGGATAAATATCACAGCTACTCAGAAAATCTCATGTCATCACTTCGGCAGTCCAGCTTAAGCTAAACACTTGGCAAGGTACCAAGCGTTATGTCACCGGAGCAGAAGACATGGTTTGCAGATCTGGAAGAGCAAAGCGATGGACAAGGTGGTGAAGAAAGGGAGATTAAATCTCCCATTACAAAATGCAAGGTTAAAGAGAAGATGGTGTTTGTAGCTAGAACAATGGTGAGGGAAAGAGGGGAATTCTTCTGATAATAAAGATGAATTCCAGTAATTGAAGGGATTTCCTAAGGGTTACGTGAATGCAGACAACGATCATAAATCTTCACTGCCGCACACGCTTATACACAGTAACCGCTCTTCCCTTCTTTTAGCTGTGCACTAGAAGTGATTGAGAGCTTAGACCAAAGCAGGCATATGGGCAACAAAGCAAGTGCAGCCACGCAGAAAGATGCTTGGTGGGCTTCAGCTTGAAAGGGAAAAGTAGACAATATGACATCAAAAATATTTCTTACAGAAAGTTCCAAGTTCTCTGAAAAAATGCCTTCCACTGTTGTTAACATTTTTTTTTTCCCTCAAGCATGCAGGTGGTTATTAATTTCTCATCTATACTTTGCAGAAGCCACTATAACACAGAACGTGACAACATTTTCCTTTCTTTTCCGTAGAGCTCCAATACCCTAATCTGGTCAGGCTCCCATAAATTAAAAGGTATCCAGGAAGCCAGGCATTTCCAGGAGCCAGTCCTCATCCCTACAGCTGCCACATCCCAGCCATCAGCTGTCCACAGCCCCCGGGAGCATCAACAGTGCGCTCAGCACTGGGAAACATCAGCGGGAAGGAAATGCCACGATAAAGCCTTCTCTGAATAAATTCCTCTTGTGAATGATGTTGCCTCACCGGTTAAGGATGAATTACCAGATTTAAAGATGACATCAGGAGCAAATGGAAAAGACTTGAAAAACATCATTTAACGTGCTTAAACTTTCTGCACTTGCAGCCAAGAAGAATTACTTTTACATGCTGACAGAACAGCTTCGATCAGATTTTGGATTCCCAGGTGTTTCCGTGCTGTGCTCTACCCTCCACTCTCTTTTTTAATCTAGTTGAGAGGGGAAAAATCATTTTCCAAAGCATCAGATACGTGCGCCTCTAAACTACCTTTCAGGTGGCATATGGGCAAGTGTGCCAGAAGGTAGTTACCTACCAATTAACAAACCAGCTAATAACCTGCAGACATTGCCACTGTTTTTCTGTTGTCTGTCATTCCTCTGTGTGGAGAAGTTACTTGTTGATTGGCTTGGGAAACAGTAACACAAAGCTACACTGCTGAGCAAAGAGAGTCTTCTGATTAACATTATACTTTATCTTACTGTAACTGAGCCCGTTATCTGTTCTCCTGCTATGGTAAGCACGCTACATACTAACAGCCAATTCCAGCCCTGGATCTTCTTAATCATCACAGTAACTGAGTTTGATAGCTTTGTCCTACTAATTTTACTTGTTGACGTGCCAAATAACGTAGCTGCAGTTTTATATCATGTTGATTCTACTTAAGACTATATATTAACTCATTAAAACAATGCATAGGAAGCTCAAATCAATATATAAATTTCTTTCCAATACCATAGACGAGTTTAATTGGAGATTTCTAGAGTCTGAGACTCTAGAAAGCAATGCGATTAATCCAACATGAACTCCTTAAAATAGGCCACATGAAATGACTTATCAAGCACACTTTGCAGGAAGCTGAGAGAGGTGTCCTTGCTCCACAGATGCTATTATTCAAGATCTCCATTTGTAGAGCGCTCAGAGATAGTTGAAGCATGTGCGTAAGACCTTTGTCTAAGTGTGACCTAAATGAACAAAACCAGAATGACATAAAAATCTAGAAATCTAAAAAAAAAATAAAATAAAATTTACCTAGATCAACAAAGGGTTGTAAGAGATACAGTGCTCAGTATCACAACTTCTAAACGGTAATCACCTGGCTACCAGCGGAGACAGCACCTCGTTCTTCCCTAGCCTTTAAGCAATCCGAATTAGCAGGATGCCTCTCACTGCCCCACATTCACAACTTTGAACACTCTTAAAGGCCTTTACTTACTTATGGGAAGGAAAGGTTTTTTTCTTAACATAAAACACACATCAGTAGCATCATTCTTTATACAACAGAGGAGTTATTGGAGCATTCACTAGTCACCTTGTAAGACAACCAAGCCCACGCCCACACCCTTAATGTAATATCCCCAACAACCAGGCACAGGCTAGCTGGAATATAATCTCCTCCTATCCTGAAATTGTTTCATTTGGCATGGAGTATTTGGGATAAGAAAGAAATCCATAAAGTAGGATGTGCGTGTATGAGAAGAGCAGGAAATTTTACTTTAGCTGTCAAAGGACTCATGACTCAGAGAACAGAGAAAGAGCTGAATATCATGCAAATTACTATTTGTTAAACTAACCAGAAAATAGGTTGTTAAATTCTTCAACCTCTGAATAAGAGTACTATAAATATTCCACCACATTGCTAACAAGGGTTTCAAGAGCCTTTCAACCAACAACTTTCAGAAGAAATCCAAGAAGTCAATGCAATTTAGTAAAAACTAATGAGATGCATACAGTTTTGCATCAAAACTAGATAATACTATACTGATTAATTGGAAACCTTGTACTGCCCCAAGTTTTTCTCAAAAGGAAGCCAACATGCACAGTTACGGTTTTTTTGTTTGTTCTAAATCTTTGCTAATATCCTCCTTCCAATTTTAAAGAAAGATGGTCTGATGTTCATGAGCTGAGCCATATCTGAACATAGCAGCATCAAGATACAGTTGTGATGAGGAAAAAAAAAACAACCAACCAAACAAAAAAAACACCCGTTTGCAACATTTTCAGCTCTTGTCACAGCCCTGCCTTTTCCCTTTCCTAAACTGCTGGACCAACACAAATTGAGGAAAACTCCACAGTGGGCTGCCCAACAGCCCTCTGAGGCTGCTGAACCACAGCAATGACCTGGCCCTGCCTTGTTTTGGCCCAGCTTCAGCTACACCTGGACCCATCACAGGCTTTTAGCATTATCCACACCTTGGTATTCTCCATGGGGATTGTCTGCACTCACAGCAGGGAAAAATCTTAAATTACCTGATTAAGGTGACTTCTAACTGCTTTTCATTGGCAGAGCTGGGGTGAAGCCAGAGAAACAGGGCTGGCTATGGAACATAGACCTATATGCATGTTGAAAACAAATACTCATATCAGAAGAGTCTGAAAAAATTAGAAAAATTTTCTTGGACTTCTCTCCAGAGATTTGTCACAAGCACTTCTGTAGAGGCAAAGTAAGAAGCCTTAAGTAGTTAAGAAGCAGAGACTGCTGGTAATTATTCTCAAGATAACGTAATGGAATCACTCAGAAAGGGGTAACAACGTTTCATATGTTTGCATCATGTTTGTTCATTCATGCAAAAGAAGTAGTCATTAATGGCATTCCTCTGTATTGCCATAAAGAAAAATCCATTGCTGGCCTTGCTATCGTTATAACACATTACCAGTTTCCACTAAGAAACCCACAGTTGGATCAGTTTTCCAATATGAAATACAAAACGCTACAGACTACCACTAGAAGTTTCTCAAGCAGGTTTTCTTTTTTTTTTTTTTTTTTT
>WHYT01017435.1:121796-139123 GCA_009806455.1 Tetrax tetrax
GGAAAAAAAAAAAAAAAAACTAAAAAAAAAAAAAAAGAAGATATTTGTTTGCCCATATCATTCAAAATTATACCCTATAAGATTTCATTCTATCAAGTCTGTCCAACTGAGACTCTGAAGAAAACAGCACTCGAATTCCCTTACCAGGGAATGTCAGCGCTTACTCTGCTGTGAATGAAGAGTCAAGTCATTATATCCATTCTGCTCATAGTTGCGGCAACTGGCCATATTAGGATACTCTAATGAAGCCTGTCATTAGCATGCTGAGCCACTTCAGTCACTTAGGGCTTCCTTTTGTTTTCATTTCATTATTTAGCATGGAATTTGCATTTCTGTAAACCTCTAGGAACTTTAGGCCTGCTGGGCTAGCAAATCTCTGCTCTGCTCCTGGTACTCTGGGGTACACTGCAGCTCACACTGGCACCTTTCAGATTAGATACTCCAAACATTTAAGTTATTCACACTTATGAGAAGGGATACGAGTTTATCTTTGAATTTTAGAAGTTATGGAAATAGCTTTTCAAGATCAGTTTAACCATCTCTGGGGGAATGTAACACTCGCTGACAAAAGCCCTTCATTCTGGATTCCTACAGAACATTCACCTTTCTCTTGATTCACCCCAAATGAGACTAACACGAGTGATTTTTAGATATGGTACATGACCATTTCAGTGGTGATAGACTAGTTTTATAGAAGGAAAAAATGGCCAAGCCCCTTATTTTACATTAATTATAGTATTCCAAAGGCTATTAAAATGTATTTGCTTTGGGGTAACAAAAGCATGGCTGGTCATGATTTTTGTTCTACATTGGTGTTTCCACATCTGAGACATGCTGCCTTCCACCCCACATGCACTCTTCCCACAGAGTTCAGCACACAGTAGTACCTCTGGACAAATTAACATCATGGACATGACCTTCCCGTTCAGCCACAACAAATGCCAATACTCGGATCGCTTCTGGAACTCACCTAAAGCAGCTGCACATACATCTTATGGGCTGTGCATGGCCAAATTTGTCCTCTCCTGTGTAAATACATCGTTGTGTTCCATTTGGCTTTATTTTATGCCTAGGCGTTATTGTGTGTGTCCCATACCTTAATACCTCTCTCTCCAGTAAGATAAAAAAAGCCAAGCTATTTGTTTTAGAAAGTACTTTCTTCCTACAGAAGAACACAATCTTTTTCCCATTTTGAAGTAGAAAACTGTCCTTTAAATAAAATTAGGCAACCAATCAGCTCCGAACAGATCTAAAAAAGACAATGTTCAACGCATGGCTTACTGCAGAATACTGTCTAACCTCTTACCTCCCCAGCTGCTGTCATCAATTCAGCATGGCTATGGAAGGGGAGAAAATGTTAAGGAACATCAAGACCAAACAATGACACTGATATTTTGAGATGCAACTGCTTTTCTTCTGAAATCATTTGAAAGATAGCTTTGAGTCCATGTGAATTTACATAATTAAAAATGCATCTAAGATTTAGTCCTATTAATCAAAATAGAAAGAATGTCCAAACATACCCTGCAAATTGCCAGCTGGGCTTGTTTAACTTGTGTTTTACTAAAAGATGCTGAAGGCACTGAAATGGCACTTGAAGGATACTGGGCTCTTGATTCTGAATTTAAAATCCAAAAAGAGCAAGCTAAGAATATGTTAAAGCAAAAATGTTTATGAACTTTTTGAAAATACAAGCTAAAGATGCGGCTATGAGACAACATATGAAATCCTGCACGTGTTGACTACGTGAGAATAGCATAGATGATGGACAGAAGATGGTACACACAGAAATTAAAACAACTTTGATTTAAAACAGATGTCTGGAAGATCTCTCTTTGCCCCTTTATTTTTTAAAAAGTTTATCATGAAAGCAACCAGCACATCACTCAGGTAGGAACAATGAGGCCATTCAAAACAAACAATAACAAGAGATGAAATAGAGCATGAAAATGGGTTTTACTGAGACACATCTGTTTTCCAACTAGATGGCACACATATGCCATCACCTACATACACACACATACACACCACACCTATATACACACACATACACACAGAAACCTTGTGCGTTATTTTGAAAGCTGTTCAAGACAACCACAAAAAAAATAGCAACATCGCAAGTACCAAAAGGCAAGCATACCACAAATAAAACACAAGTTAGAAAGCATCATCTTCAGCTCTAATTATATATTCTAAAATGGATTTTGAAATTTTCTTGTTATTTGGAATCACATTTTCTCAGCGCCAGGACAAATGGCTGGGACAGACTCAGAAAGCGTTCAGTCGTGAAATGCAAATCAATCCTTGGCCAACATAATTTGGTTTTCAAAGATCCTGTAAAAGTAATTAAGACATCTTACACTCAAATGGTTTACACACTATATCCATGAAAAGTCTATTTATCAAAACTGCTTTTTTGCTCCTCTGTTGGAAAGCTACCATGCTGAAAAGCTAAAGGACACGTACATATCTGTACGCAGAAAAACCAATCATATCCACAGAATTCTTACAAGTACACATGGAAAATTTAAGAACTATGTAACAACATTAATTTTATTATGCACCTTAGACCAGCATTTTGTTTGCCCACTAATTCTGCTATTGGGATTACTTTTAACTTCCAACTCCTAAAGTAACACTGAACTGCAGCCATTTGGTTCTTAGATCAGATTCTGAAATGATTCTTCAGTGTCCCTTCACTTTTGGAGTTTCCATTAGGATAGCACCTGTCTATGACCCAGAGAGGAAAAGTTGTCCTAGCCAGTATTTATTTCTTGCAAGGTTGTTATGCTTTATGGTTTCTTTATTTTTTGTATGGTTGTCTTTTTAAAACCCAGATAAGTGTCTCATTCTGCTGGATATTACATTAGTATCTTTTTCAAAAGTTTATGAAGCAGAAGCAATCACAGGTGAAGGAAAAGTTCTGGAGGTCTTGCAGGGAAGGCAGCCACCTCCAGCAATGACCTATCCATACTGGTTTTGTTTTTCTGGAGTAGCTGGGATTGGAGCAATCTAGTTCAACTTCCTTCAACAGACTCTTCAAGCACTGATTACCAGATACATAAATGATAATATCAGCAGTGAAGAACCTTGGTCTTTCAATGGTCCATGATAACGAGATGCTACTGAAGGCCAAGAGAGTCCCAGGAGCCAGCCCCAGGTAGTTTTCATTCTACCTTGCTACTTTAGGTACAAATCAGAGTATTACCATTGTTAGGAGGAAAAAAAGAAAAAAGAAAAAAGTCACATCATGTAATGTGAAGAAAATAATACAATAATACACAGAAAAATTCCATACTTTTAAAACTTTCTGTGAACTCAAGTCTTTATTTTAATTTAAAAACCCAGCTGTAGTACAGGGAGCTCTGAATGTTTCTAGATGACAGCCTTTCAATTACAAGAATATCTTTACAAATGGCTACAAAAGTGAGAGCACGCAACACAGCCCAAACACCATTTTGTTTATTTTAAACCAACTTTTCAGCAAATGTCAGTTCAGGAGACTTGAAAGCCTGAAGAGTATCCTCATGATTGCAATTAACTGTCATGCCAAGACTTAAAGCATGATCTTTTTAAGCTCACAGAATAAAGTATAACAGGCAAAATAACCCACCACTAATAACCGACTTTAGAATCAGAACACAGACCAGAAGGGCAGTTGAATTGCTATTTGGCTACTTTCAGACAAAAAGTTATAACAAGGGTAAAAATAAAAAAAATCAGACACAAAAAAGCAACCAGAAGCCCAAAACTGCCTGACTTTATCCTTCCCCAAACCCCCTAGAATAAGGGGAACATTTGAATCCAAATCTGAAATAAAATTTCAGAGTCAAGCTTGATTCTAATTGATATATATCACATTTATAGCACGTAGAGTGCTTGGCGAAAATACAGGCAACTACACAAGCAGCTTTACCATCTAAATTAAATATGAGTGTGGTTACATTGAAATAAAATAAGGGCAAGAAAAGAACAGGAAAAGTTGACAATGAAAGCAGTGTAAGGAAAGTTTCCCATTCCGAAAAGCATAGACAACACAGGCTCAAAACTCTTTTGATCTTTAAATCACTATTTAAAAGGAAATGCTGAATTACAAGTGTATTAAGTGTCACATGGAACCGGCCCATAAGAAAATTCAAGATATGAATCAAAGTAGCTCAGAAGTTTGGAGGGAAGAACTACAGAGTGAAATTCAACTGTGCAATGCTATGATTTATTGAATTTACACATTAAAACCTATTTGTTCTAACTGGGAATTGATTTGTACTAGTTCTACAGTAGGCATAAAATGGGGGTTAGCAGTGAGAACACAAAAAAAAACCCCCAATATCTAACTTTCCATTTCCATGCTCAGCTTGCAAGGCTGATACGACAAACCCAAGGTTTTGCTCACAAATGAACTAGGTTTTATCCAGAAATCATTAAACGCAGCTCTGCAATGCAAATTATCCAGAGTCACTGCTTGCAGTAGAACAAGAAATGCGTTTTGAGACAGTGCTCACATTGCAGGTATTTTATTGACTTATTTCTGAACTGGCAGAAGCAAACATATTGACTATTCCAGTGTTTAATGCTGCCAAAAGGACATATCATAGCTTGACATAAGACTGGCCCAAAAAGAGCACCGTGTACATGAGGACTGAATCTCTTCACCATCCCTTGAGACAAATCATTATATATATTACAGGGAAGAAAGAGAGAAGAGGTGAAAAGCAAAGAGAAGGGGGCATCACGGGGTTGTTATACTTCTACTTAGGTAGTCTAACGCTTGGACAGATCCTTAATTTCACCCACCCTCAAACACAATTAACATATGCCACTACATATTAAACCGTAGAAGCTTGTCACTCAGCATGACGGACAGAACCTGAGGTATTTTTGTGACATCTGAAATTGTAGTCTCCCTCCTGGGGGAGGCTGGGGACAATTCAAACCGCACTTGGCAAGGCTGCCAACTGCCGATTAACTCTACAATAGAGCTGCTGAAAATGGCTGTGGATTAATGGATAAATCCTCTTAACAACTGCAACTCGAAGCATTTCAGTCAAACTCATGGTCACCGCTGCAGGCTAGAGATTTAAGTTCATGTTTAAATAGGTTTTAATGTTCAAACCAAGCAAAAGTCTAAGCAATTAGACTGAACCGCTATGGAGTAGAGCCAACGTGGCCCAGAAGGCCGCACCACAAGACACCCCCAGGATGGCGTGACATTGGCCAAGGCACCATCTGCCTCTTCTCATACAAGCAAAGGCTCTGTAAGCGCCAAGGGCTGCCAGGCACATCTCACTTCTTGTTTACCTGACAACCATCAGATGGAACCAAATAGCTGCAAAACCAGTAGTAAGTAGGTACCACAGATATACATGCACCACAGATACGCAGGCCCACAATTTAACCACTTGGCAGAGATCTTCAAACTGAGCAGGAACTGAGGAAATACCAGCGCAAGCTCCGAACCAGAACCTTACCATCATTCAGCAGTTAAAGGGAGCAGAAAACCTGAAAGCAAAGACTGCTTGCTCTATTTCTGTACCAGAGAGACATAAACAAAACATCAAACAATAAAAGAGGAAACTGGATATTTGTGGCTCGGCTGCCAGAAAAAAAAAGCATGAAAGCTTAACTTCCAGCTCTATCTCCACAGAGGAAGTTCCCTGAAGGATAAAAGAACAGCTTAACAAAGTGAGATGCTGAACCCAGGAGCCCCACTTTGTCACACTCATCCCTTGCAGCTCAACAGAAAAGTAGGGACTTCCGTGCCAACCCTTGGCACAGGAACCGGGAACCGAGCGTGAAGGAGTCAGGCAGGCTGAGGACAAAAGTGGGAACCTTTAAAGGCAGCAGCCAGCTCTACAGAAACAAAGCAGCTGGCAGGAGACAGTGGGATGGAAGAAGCCTGTGTTCATCTGCTGAGCCGAATGGCAGCAGTCTCATCATAAACTGGAAAAAGATAAGGAGAGGGATAGTTGTACACAAAGGCAAAGAAAGCCCTCCTATTACTGCTTTCGACAGCCCTATTAATTCTCAGAAGCACTCCTGACAAGACGTCTATTCAATTTTCACTCCATGTGTCCCATCTAATGGGAGCTGTATTATGTTTCACACTGAGGATAATTACCTCTTGAAAATTTTGTGTACAAGGGGAGTAAAGGCTTTAATTTTTTGCAGGTGTCTTGGACACATTCCTTACAAATGCTTTGACCTAAAATGAGGTGCGCATTCCTGTTTTACAGGGCTGCTCTCAAATTAGGATGGTTTACATTTGCGGGGCCAAGCTGAAGCCATTTATCCCATCCATTAAACGGAGACACATATAACCCTTTCTGCCGTCACCACAACATAAACAATAACGGCTCCAGCGCAACCGAATTAATACCGAAAACCTTCTATTGCTGGTTACCAGAATGCTGTACAGATTAATGGCTCAGAATTTTACAGCACGAGAACAGGAGGCTGCTTCCTCATCTCTTAATAGGAGGCATTCTTACAAAATTTCCTGAAAAAATTCCAGCTCATTGCGAATTATTGAAGAGCTGTTTAAAAAAACAACTACGTAGTCTTCTTACACATTTCTCATTTTATTAATTACAGAGACTGAAAAGTATGTTTGAATAAAAAGCATATATTTATTACGCTTTACTGAAAAACAACAAAGTTCCTATGCATGCAACCTGAAGCTACCTGTCTCAAACATATGTAGCATCCAGAACATTGATCTAACTGGCATCAACTTAGCCAGCAGAAAACACCACAAACTTAATCAGCTCCTTAATGTACTAACATCCACACGAATCAAGACAGCAAAACCTCAAAGTCCTTCTTCTGTTTTTCACAATAAAGTCGCTTCTAAAATTATACAAAAAAAAAAATCATCAAAATATTGTCCTTCTTGTGAAAATACTTTTTACCAGTTGCACGCTATCTTACAGTTCTATTTTCAGAACATAAATTATAAATTAGAAATAAAATGTTTCGGTATGACAACTAGCTGAGTCTTACTTGTCAGAAAAGTACTAAAAAATTTCATATGTACTTTTTATTATATTAAATAATTTACTTTTTTTTTTTGAAACAAGAGTTGCTAAGCTATTCAGCAAACTAACTGATACAGTCTTAGTTCTTGAAGGATACATTCCAAAGAACCACAAAAACACCAAATGAAAGCATAATCTGGAAGCACAAAATAGGCTCCCAATCACCAATGCTATTTCTAGGCACAAAGTGAACAAAGCCCACTCCCTACAATACTTTCTAGAAGCAGCAACTCACTATTTTTGCCACGACTGTCTGGAAGTCAGTTTTATGTCTTGCCTTTCTTCAGATGTCTCTAGAAACCAGAGCAGACAAACTTCTTGGAGTATCATGACTTGTGTACAAATTCCCTCCATTGGCAGAACAAACACCACCAGGAAAAAAGACAGCATACTTTGCACAATTCACTAGAAATCAGGAGTTACTCCACGGACACATTCGATCCTATTAATTCAGTGGTACGCACCGAGATTTGCCCTTTGAATATAAACGCTATGGAGTGCACCATCTCAATGTGATGCAGACACTGCTGTATCATGTAATAGGCAGGGATAAAAGCAAAAAAATACGCCTGTAAAAAATGGAGGCACTCAAAGATGTGACAATCTCCAGGGATATGAGATTTCTCTCAAAAAGATACAGCTCCTAACAGAATATTTATATTCTTTATGGGTAACATTGAAGTACAGGAAAGATATTGTAAGCCCATAGGTTCAGATTACACACATTTTCAGAAAAAAAAAAAAAAAAAGAGAGAGTTTTCTTGTGATTTAACTGTACATGCTGCCACTCAGGCTGCCAGGGTCCAAGCTTTGGATGGCAAAAAACTATAAAAGATTATCCAACGAAGGAAGTAAGACCTTCCTTCATTCACTACAGCTAGTGAAAAGAGATATACCACGCAGCAAACCAAATTTCAAGAATATGTGTATTTCCTTATTACACAATGAACAAACAAACCATTCCAGTCTTTCCATGCACATTCTTAAGCAGCCTGTTACTCAAGCCACTCCTCAAAAAGGCTCCTGATGTAGACCACCACTGCTCTTCCACAAGCAAGCTGATCATCGTCAAGAAATTCACTGTGCTGAGCCTAAATTTCAGTTACTGCTGTTGGACCTACTCTACTTATTATGACAACAATGACATATTCTTCAGAAAAAGCATTGGAATTGGGTCTTCTATACACTATAAACCCGTGCCCAAAACGGGGCAGGAGGGGGAGAGATCTCATCTGTTTTTCTGTGTATGCAATTCCTCCTTTGACTGAAACGTTTCCAATTGGAATCTACTTTGACTCAAAAACATTTGAAAAGCTTCAGCTTTGACAATCCTTCACGTTCTGACCAAGGAAAAAAAAAAAAAAAAAAAAATCTCATATGTTTATTGCTCCCTGCACCTTTCTTAAGTAATGAATTACTTTCTGAAGGATGTAACATGAGGAGCATCTCCACCAAGCCATAGCTTTATTAAAGATTAGGAAAATATCCAGAAAGACTTGGAGCCATTCTGTTCATTCTCTCTCCACAGGTGCATTTTCCAGGTTTGCCTGGATTTGGCTTATAATTTAACCAGAAATAACCCCCTCTAAATCATACTCGGGCACTTCTTTTTAGAGTAAAATACTTCCCTGTAAAACTAGCTTTCCAACTGCAGTTGTTCTAAATGTTGGACTTGCATTTTCCTCACTCTCGTACAAGCAATTGAACTAACTTTGCTCAACCTTTTTAAAAAAAAAAAAAAAAAAAAAAGTCATGAATAGTTGCAAAAGCCAAAGAAGCAGATTTCTGCAGGTACAAACACTGGACCCATTCACAAACAATTGAATAGCATATTGGGGTGGAGTATGGCCAAATAGTCCAAGACTAACTGACAAGTACTTTAACTACATTTGGTGTAGCAGTACAGCATATAGCACTTTGAAATATTTCCTTTATTAATGGCTGTGGATAGATTTCTAGCTCTAGGATCATATTTGCAGTTTAAATTCGAGGGAAATCTAGACCACTTATTTACTACAATTGATATACACCCATCTTCTCTCTCTTCCAGTTTATCTTTACTATACACACACCCATAAGCTGCAGAAAGCAGCCTAAAAGAAGGTCCTACAAGACAAGAAAAAGAAGGAGAAAAAAATAAAAGGGAAAGAAAAAGTTACTGCAAATTCAAAATCACAAAATCTGGACCACACAAAAACCCAAAGCATTCACACCTGACACCTCAGCCCTCTCTACAGAACGAATGATTTTTACTAATTTTTTTTTTTTTTTTTAATTCTAGAGACAAATAGCTTCCTCTTAGATCAGATTTATTCTATTTCAGATCAAAGGGATGAGAAAGGATTTAGAAAGTTTAAGAGCACTAATAAGGAACAGGGAATACAGGGAATTCTTTTCAAATCTACATCCAGTAGACGGGTACACATCAACAACATTCACAGTCACAATTTGTAACTGTAAGAATTTTTATTGTCCATACTCTGGCCCAGATGCTACTTAAAATGTATTTGTAGCACTCTTCCCCAGATAGCCCAGGTCGTTAGCAAACCTGCAGAAGAACTAGGGGCCATATTCCTCATTTAATGGCCTCAGTAAGTTTTCCAGGGGGGACAAACACAACCCAGTCAATCACTTCAAAGCAAAGCTGCAAAGGACTGAACTGAGCGGCAACAGTTTTGCACAGAATTACCATACATAATGTTAGCTTCAAAGTTTCTGGGAACATTCCTTTTTTGCACACAAAGCAGAAAATTAACCAGGAACTCTCAAGCTCTCTGTAAAAGTTAACCTTTCATATGTTTATAACTGAAAGACTTTCCAACAATTAAACTATAACTGAAAGTCACCCAGAATAACTCACTTCTCATCTTTTTTTTTCATGAATCATCTGCCCCTTCATACCAGAAATAATTTTCTGTATTTTTAGAATCTCAAAGACTTTATGATTCTGAGATTATGAGCAATGAACTAGGATTTCAGAGCCTCTCAAGATCAGCAATTGAATATTTAAACCCTCTTGCAATTAGCAGAGCAGATCTCTGCCGTTTAACCAGGTTCACCCTCATCAGTCCAGTTTGAAGGGAAAAAGGAATGAAACCGTAATTCACTAAATGTTACTTTTTCACCTCAGAAAAGGGAAAATAACAGGCATGTCACTCAGGCATCCAGAAATGCCTTTTAAAAAGAAAGTCAAAATAATCTTGACAACACGTTTGATTTCTCTGTGAAACAGAACTACTGATTAGCGAAGAAAGGTTTGGCATGTCCTAGACTTGGATCTCTACATTTGATGTGCCTATATATATATATATATATCTTTCAAATTGAGACACAGAATTCCACAGCATTTTATCTACCAATTATTTTCTTGTACTTTGACTGAGGCACTCTCTTCTTTTAGATCTGTCCCCTTCTATTCGACTTGTCCTCAGGAAACACAGAATGACCAATATTTGGGAAGACCTATCCATCTCAGAGTCAAATAGGTCCATGTTCTTCACACTTCCTTGGACAGAGATCTCTCTAGGAATTGCATCTTAAGCAAGAGCATAAGGAAAGTCTCTGGCACTATGTAACTGCTTAATATAAAAGCCCAATACACTACCTACGCATAATGCATGCTACAGGAAAATATTTCACATTGTAACACTCAACCACAGCTGTAAACAGCTAAAAACAAAGCAGCACAAACAGAAAAAATGTTTTCATGAGAACAGTATCAGGCATAACGCCATAGTACAAAATCAATTCCAAAATCATACTGCTTAATTACTATACTGTTTCCCAACACATGCAAGCTCTCTGGCTTTAAATTTATCTGGTAAACAGCACTGTGAAAGGTCTGGTTTAAAATGTTAATTTTGGTACTGTCCAACTGTATCGAATATAAATTATTCAAATTTTCTTGGTACTATTTCTCTTCTGGATTAGCCAGGAAAAATAAAAGTTAATTACTACAGAAAGTAGAATTCTCTTATTTCCTGTCACTCTGATCTACAGTGAAAATTTTGGTTAACACTGTAATAAGACCCACTGTTTCCAGACACAAAACAAGTTCAAGAAGGATTATGACCTTTAACAGTTGCCAGTGTTTCTTGCAGAAACCTATGATGTAGCAGGTAAAATACACAAAATACCCAGAATTTCATGTTAAAATGTATTCCACAGACTGTGTCAAACAGTCCGCTGCGTACTGTGTGATTTATATAATCCCTTGAAAAGTGAATACTTAGCCCCTTTTGAAAGTAGATTGATTTTAAGAGAAATGCAAAAGAGGAGGGGATGCAGAACAGAAAACTAAATATGTCGTAGAGACTTTCATGTCCAACATCTTGGAAAATTTATCGTAAATCCTTATATATTCAGCACCTCAGAGTCTCTTCCCACCACAAGAAGGGGTCCCAACCGGGTTTCACAGAACATCCACTGGTACTTGCACTGCACAATATCAGGACAGCGATGAAAAGAGGTGAGGAACTTCTCTCATTAACTGACAAAATTACAACATTACAAATGCAGTATTTCATTCTGGCAACAAAGTTAGTATTTTGTATTGCTAATACTCCTTCATTCATGGTTTCTGTCACAACCCTACACTTCCCTAAATGCCAATCCAATAAGTAGGGGGCCTGGGCTTGCTGCAAAATTGTACACAGATGGGTGAAGCTCATCTCTCCCACCAGCAAGAGAGGAGCTGCTCGCTGTGCCACCCCAGCGTAAGCATTTCTGAGCCTCTCGCCTTGTAGATTAGTCAGATAGATCTCTCAGATATCAGGGTACACCAGCAAGAAGGGACTTGCCCAAGAAACCTAAATAGATCTACGAACTTGAAAACCACTTCCAGATTCTCTAACGTAGACATAGCCTCTGACTATGTAGCTGCAGAATGTGTGGGGGAGGATCTGTTTGCTTGGCTTTTTTTTTTTTTCCCCTTCACCAAAAACAACACAAATTCATAACACCACTTTAACTAAACCAAGCCCCTGCTCTGGGGATCATGAGATCAAGAATTTCTTCCATTGGAACAGTCTGGGGAAAAAATGAAGAAAAAAAAAACACCAAAAAACAAACAAACAAAACAAAAAACAAAACCAAACAAAAACAACACACACACACATAAACTTTCTGATATCATCAGTGAAACACCAGCAGGCAGGTCCATAGCTGTAGGGAGTTAGAAATATGGTCCTCAGTACTTTTTAATAATTATTCATTTGCTAATCTAAATTTATCTCTTCTAATTATCCAAATTTCTCTCTTCTAACTTCAGCCAGCATCCAGTATGATTAAAAAAAAAAACAAAACAAAAAACAAGAAAATAATAAAATCTTTTCTAAGAAGTAAATGAGATATGAGATTTTCCTGAGAGACTTTGAGACTGCAAAAGGAATGAGAGTCGAGGGTCTGGAAAGCTTTGAGTTTCACTCTTTCCTAACCTTTATCACATAAAGGTGAAAGGACCTCCAAAGCCTGAACTTGCTGATCTATTATTCACGTTTTAATAAACTCTCCAAATTATGAGTTCTGGTTCTGGAGAGCAAGTGTACAATATTTTTTTAGACTGCATATGAATCTACAGGACTTACAAAGCAAGCATTTGGTTTATTGATTGTTTCTCTGATGAACTGAAAATGAAACAAATATCAACAGTAAGCACAACTGAGATGAAAAATCAAACTTCAGAAAACAATGTTTATTAAAAAAAAAAAAGCATTATTTCTCTTCTAGTCAGCCTTTTAATATTATTAATAAAGCACTGAAATCCATGAGTCGCATTTTTAATCATTCACACTCAGTATAACTTCGTTTATTATTCAGTCATATGTTCTTCTGGTTTTTAGCTAGTATCAGATTTTGTTTCAAAAAAAAAAAAATACCAAATAAAAATACCATTACCTGAGATTTTCTCATTTGTTACTCTGTTTTTCCACTACCTGTGCTTTCCCACTGTCTGCAGTTTGAAGCATAACTGAAGTGTAACTTTGGTCAAGCAACAAAATTAGGTTTTGTGCTATTTTAGGCCATAATCTTTATGTTTCGGCTTTTGCTCAAGTTACAAGCTAAATCCTGTGGGTAAGGTAAAGAAGGCCTATCCTGAGTTATGAGTTATGTGGTAAGAACGTTGTAACACCATGTTGGACCTATCGGAAATACGCCTCGTCTATTAACCTAATAAAACTGTGCTTAAAACCATCCTTTTGTCTGTCTTCAATTACCTGCATGTCTAGATCAGTGCTTTCTTGTCAATGACCTGCTGTCGTATTTCTCACTCTCTAATGCCATGTGGTTTTAGTTTCATCCTATATTTGTCGCCACATACTTTGTTTTTTTTCTCTTCTCTCCTTCTTCCGTACACGTCTCTGCCTCTCCGTTACACTCCGCTTTCAGAAGCAAAACCATTTCTCAACAATAGCGTGGTACTATTGCAGGAAGGGTTAGATTTCAGTGTGATACCATGAATTGGAGTATGCGTGCCAGAGCTTTTCCAGACAAAAATGTAAACAAAATAAATACAAAAGTGCTCATTGTATGACAACAAGGAAACTCGGCCAAGATCTGAAGCCAGTAACTAGAATACACTGAAGTAAGGAAGAGGCTAGGCTGAGTTACTGTAGTATACAGAATCAATGAATATAGTAAAACAGAAAATATTAATATTTTCAACCAGAGCGATGTGTCACTTTCAGCTAATGAATTTCTGATCTACACAAACAGTACAAAGAACATCCCTACAGATAGAGAAAGAAATCTGGATGTACTCTGAGATTTCAAGATTGAAAAGAAACTTTTCTCTTTGCTTGATAAAGAAGCAAAGAAATACAGCACCAGGCTCCGTGTGGAGGCAAGGTTGTTTTTTCAGAAAAAAAACAAACAAACAAAAAAAAAAAAACAACAACAACAAATATTTTCTTAAATCCAACTTATGACATGCACTTAACTTACTAGGAATAAGCAACTAGTTATTGCACACGGGTTAGAACTTATAAACGTCCTTTGGGAGGTGATACCCTAATGTATCAGTTCATTTTAATATCCTGAGCTCAGGTACACCGAGGCATAATTTTCTGGTATGGATCCAGCATCACCTGATCTCACCCAGAACACCAACTTACACACCTTCATCTTGTGTTAGATAGGGAACCTGACATAGATCACATTTTTACATTTTAAGAAATAGCAATACAGAAACACTGGCTATGTAATTGCACACTTCCAGGCTTTAAGTACTTTCCTGAGGGAGCGTCACACATCCAATGCCCAGGAGCAACCAGAAACATCAAGGAGCTACGGTCACCATCGGATGTAGCTATTGCATTCCCAAATTTGCCAGCTCACAGGGATGACCCCTAATTCAGAATTTCCCTTTTGTAGGAATGTTTCAAAGTTTCCATGAACTGCGAATCCTGAATTTTGTTCATTTCTGATACTAGGTTCAAGTTCATTAAAGCCCAACCCACATATTCTCTTCACATGCATCCAAGCTTCTACAGGAGTATCACTCTGACACCATGTTGAAAACCATCTTGATTGCATTCTGTGGAAAAGGAAGACTTATAAGATTACTTTATAAGTCCTTAAGACAATATATGTCCCTGGTGTCCTGTGCTTTCATGCCTTGTAAGGTCCCCTCACCACGAAGACTGTAGCTAACTAATTTACACTCTCAATACAAAATCAGATTATTTGCAATTTAGATTATGTTATACAATGTACATGAAATGTTATTCCTAGTCAACCCTTTCTTCCCTCATCTCCTCGCTGGTTTTCTCATACATACCTGATTTCACACGTGTAAAATTCTAATCCACGACTCAATATCCTAAGTAAATTATTGAATGCTACTTGCTGATGAGCAACTCTGAATAGATAATTCTGAAAATCTAGCTTGCCAAATCCAGTATGGTAAAGAGCCATCGGCACAAAGTTACATTCAAGCGAGAATAACACGGCTGAGCCTAGGTTTACATTTCTGGAGTGCAAACAAAATACAGTTTAGGACTATTTTTTTTTAATAAGTCTTCTCCCAAGACCCTACTGTGCCCTTGAACACTTAAAGAGAACTGTAAAGTAATGAAATATCACTTAGTTCCCACATGCATAAAAAATAAGGTAGATGTCACAGTAAGATGTAAACACACAAAAACCCATTTATATTTAGACAAACAAGCCTTTCTTTATAAACACAGTAATAGACACATAGGCTCCCTCATACACTTAGAAAAGAAATTGCTACTGGGTTCATTTAATTACCAGTCTGAAATAAACTGCATATTTCCAAATGCCAATCAAAAGTTCAAGACTGCAGCCAATGATGTATTATTTGCCTCTTAATGCAACAGACAATGTGTCTGCGGTTTCTGTACAACCGGCAGGGCATCCTGGCATCCTAGTGAGATTCCTACGGAAGGAGAGGAGTTGAAGGAATACAGCTGTTGTCACATGGGAAAAAAATCACTGATTAAGATTTCAGTGCTCTTTTGTTTTATGCTGTACTTCTGAATGGAACTCACATTTAAAGCAGACCAAAGCATTCACTTCCACACCACTATCACTGCCACTTCTAAAAGCCACATGAAATCCAGAGAGCTAAAATAATACTGGACTGCACCTTTGTTCTAACCAAAAGCATCAAACTTTTCAGAGCCCATAGCAACTTATTCACAAGTCTTAATTCTAGGCCAAGAGCAGTTTTTAAAGATTAAAAAAAAAATATGTTTACCTGAATTTGAAAATACAGTGTGATGACATTTTTCTCTCTGTATAGTGTGCTACAGTTGACTGTTCCCATTACAATGCTCAAGTCTGTTGGTGAATGGAAAGAATAAGTAAACTGGAAAATAGATTAAAATTCTTATTCAGATAATACTTATATTTAAAATCCTAACAATCTAAAATATTTGAGGAATAGAGGGAAAATACACACACACAAAGGTTAAGTCAGGGAAAATAATTATCTTACTCTTATTACTGTTCATTTGAAATAGAAAATCTGTGTGCAAGCATTTCCATGGCTCAGTTTTTCCTGCAAAATGGAAAAGCAATTCCCTTTCACTCACAGTGAGATCCACTTTTGTATTGCAGTCGCATTTGTGATGGAGCAATCAGATTTTGAAGAGGAAAAGTAGCAAAAGACAAGCTAGCAGGTGTGGCTCTATGTATCACCCTGACAAAAGATACTTGGATTATGAAAACTTCACACTATATAATGCATTCTTTTCACAGGGAAGCTCTCCATCTATTCCTTCTGTCAGGAAGGACCTATGTATTAGTATTTCAAATAGAAATGGCAGCCATTAATCTTGTTAACAACCAGATTTGTCGCTAATGTTCTTTGCCCTCAGCTTCTGCACTGAAGGGCCAGAACTCATCTTCCCAGAAATAACAATCTTCATAACCTTTAGAAGTATATGGCGTGAAAGACCTGGTGTGAATTATTTGTAATTTGTAAACAAGAGGCCTTCTAAACTTTCCTGAACCATCAGAGCCTTTCTTAGCAAACACAAGTTCCAAGTATTTCTACCGTATTTGCTCTTTTGAGCTTTAAGATATGTGCATTTCAGGGCAGAGAGTTGTAACAGAAGACCTAATCATGCTACACAGTCACTGCACTGAGCAGCGCAAATCTGTTTGAAAGGGCATTCAAGATTTATTAAAACACATTATTAACATATGATTCAAAAGAATATAAGTAATAGTAGGAAAAACGTTTAGAAGACAACACCTTCAAGACTGTAAAGAAGCTTTCCAGCAGATATAGATGTTTTAAAGAGTCATATTCTCCCTCTTTCACAAAGAGTTCCCAAGAAGAATTTGCTTTCTTTGTATTTATAAGCTGTCATTTGTTGTGGCCACAAAGGATTTGTCTCCATGGAAAGCCTAAACTCACCGCCTTAGTCTCTGACAAAACCTAGGAAAGCCTGAAGCCTTGACTGAATTTCACTTAGATAAATTATTACGAACACAAACCATGACAAAGAGTTCAATGGATCATCTAGAGGCAGACTTCACGCTTTCATGTGAAATGAGAAAGATTAAGCTAGGTAAGATGAGATGCGCCACAAGCAAGAAATAAAATATGGCATAGCATTCACTGGCTTCATAAGACACCGAAGGTGCTCAAACCAAATTTCAGAGCATTTTCTGGGCTTAGGGAGTTTGAAGCCTGAGGAGAAACACTCAGATGCAATTTTGCAGCCAATTACAAAAACTAGTTTTATGGAGTTTAACCACTGTGGCCAAGGCAAAGTTAATTGCAGCAACTTTCTGGAATAAAAAGTCTTTCCAAATGATGCA
>WHYT01017435.1:152345-182811 GCA_009806455.1 Tetrax tetrax
AAAAAAAAAAAAAAAAAAAAATCTAAAAAAAACAAACAAAAAGAAAACCCCACCCATCCCACAACACAAATCCCCCCAAAACCAAAACAAAGGGGGAAAAAAAGGGCTCCGTAGTGAACTCAGAGATACAATCTCTGCACCATCTAGTGCTAGTTGTAACAATTAAAGTAACAAGTATTAATGCCATAAGAAAAATTACCCCAGATCACATAAATTCTATTTAATATATAACATGTGGATAGGCAGTATGGCCTTCCAAAACATCTCTTTGAGCACAGAAGATTAAAACTTACTGTTTTCTAAGGTGACAATGAATAATGTTTTCCCTTACTTCAAAAAAAAAGGTTATTTTCAACAGAAATAAAATTATTAGTTAAGTAACTGAATGAAACAAATGAGGTAGTGGTTGTTTAAACTAGTTTCCTTAGATCTCTAGTGGAAAGCAAGCAATTGAAACAGGAGATATTACCTTTGATAGGTTTGTGCTGTATATCAAATTGCAAAAGGAACTCAAAGAATGGGTTTTCTAAGTTAATGAAATACTGTATATTTTGGTGACTTGTCTGTTTCCTCAGAAACAAATCAATGTGCAGCTTCTCTCTGGAAGAAGAGCCATAGACAATGTGACTCTAGAACTTAAGATAATAATTTAAGATAATATTTCCACATTTCCATCCCAGGAGACATCCTCATCTGCAGAATCTTAAAATCAGGGTTTTTTTCCTGAAGTAAGACAATATATTGAAAACCTAGAAAATATTGAAAACTATAAACTTTAGCCATAACCCATAGCCTTCAGAACTTATTCTTTGGGGTTTTTTTTTTCCAGGAAAACCATGTTTTAAAATACAAGATGCTTCCAACTTTGAATCACTATAAGTCATTCATTGTTTCTAGCATGCACCTCTATGGCATTTATATTACTTTGAAATTTGTAATTATCTATTTTTCAGATTATTACTCATTAAGAATGTGAGAGCAAAAGCAGCAAGTGCAATTTCTCTGCTTCCCCACACAACAGGCACAGGATGGTCAATGTAATGCTCTATTCAGACATGCTGCACATACATTTGAACAGGTCCTTTTTCATTTCATGGGAACGTTCAGTCCTCCTCTCTATGTTGAGGCCACAAAGATCAATTGAAAAGATTAACACAAGAAAAGGCAAGAAGTATTTATGAATTAGTGGAACAAACTATCAATGAAGGCCTCCCTGAACAGGCTTCACATCAAGACTGGATTCCATTTAACCAGATACAAGTCCTTAGACACAAAATATAAATACTAGGTGAAGGTTAATTGCCTATGAAGAACAGGACTCCCAAAACATTTACCTTTGCCCTGAACTTTCTTCATTTGATGTCACATATCACAGTATCAAGTCTTCAGGTGAAAACAATACTCTGCTACTATTCACCTGGATGGTTTTCAAAGTTATCCCACAGAAGGCTCATATATCAAGATATTCCAGTATCTCTTAATTTCTTTCAGTCATTAATGTAAGGGAGACATGCCATAGTAACAGAGTTGCCTGCAAACCAGAACGCAAGGCAGGAGGAGTAAGGATGTAGTGTTTAACTAGAAAAACTGACCTCAGCTGTACAAGTTTTGCCCAAAATGAGAATCTAAACTCCAGGATTCAGAACTCCTGCTCCATTTCCTGAACTTGAGCTGAGTCCCCTCTCAATTTCTCACGCTTTGTTTCATTTTCCAAGAATTAAAAAAAAAGGTATGAAATATTTGAGTTTTTCAACTTTTAAGTCCAAGTCTGCAAAATCTATCCAAAATGTTAACATATCAAACTGCAGGTGTCAATAAAAAGGGAAGGAGAGGAGAAAACTTAGATCTGTAAGTAATACAGTATTAATCACATTCTGTCAAACTGTAAGAGATGACAATTTGCAATGCTGAGTAAATACAGGGCTTGCTTTCTTCATAATCCAGTCTCCCATCTTCTGAAATGGTTGCTTAAAGGAAAAAAACTTTGTATATTGTCTTGGACTCTGAGAAGACAGCAATGAAGTATCTGGCTTAAGAGCCACCAATAAAGGAGCACAGCACAGTCCATATAGATCTATGGAATATGTTTAATTGATTTATAAGCTATTACTTTCAAAAAACTCTGAATTTAATTTGCAACTCAAACCAGAAGCATTCCTGTAGCACATAAGGAAAAGCAGCAGCAATAGCAGAAGGGGACAAGTGGCTTTTGCTTATTTTATGCAGTTAAATATCTTTAGTCACAATGTGGAACAAAAAAAAAAATTTTTTTTTAAATCAGTCTTCAAGAATAAAGAACACTTTTAAAATACCCTCCTTTTAACGTTGTAAGATTTACCTAAAAAAATTTACCTAAATGCAAGCTGCAATTTCATGATGTCAGTATGTTCTTCACAACTTTCATTCCTTTTCATTCATTTGTAGATAATTATAATAACAACAAACAAAATTACCTAGTAACATTTCCAGCTGAATGTCTGGAAAGAAGAAGGAATCTTCTCAAATTGCTTTAGAGAGAGGTTATAGTAAAAACAAACACATGATCCTCGTAAAAGTATGCCATGTATTTTTCCACTGTACTTAAGGAGAGCACCAAACAGCACAGATCCCCATAAAACAATTTAATTTGAGGCAAGCTCAGACAAGTTTTGCACATCTACAGTGTCAGGAAAAGATCTCTCTGGTCTTAGATGATAGAACTGATAAATCAGAGTAAACCTAGCCACATTTATTTGATAACGGACCTTGCTAATTATGATCATATTAGGCCACCAGTTGGCCAACACATCAGTTACAACTCTCATCTCGGTTTATTAACACCACATTTTAATACTAAATCAAGCGAACTTTCGGTGAGAGCCAAACATCTGTGTGTACACATTCCTTCTGAGGAGCACTCTCTCCCTGTGCTGGCAGCAATTCTTCCCTCTAACCTTTTAGACAGATACTTCTCAGAGCATTTTGAGACCTGCAGGCCTCGTCAGCATCGGTCCCAACCCAGCAAAGCACCTAAGGTCGTGAGTGGTATCAATAACCTTATCCAATAGGATTTCATACACCCACCTTCGCATTTTAAAGAGGGCCTGAGAAGGAAGGACTACTGTCCAGGTGGCTGCAAACGTTCTGTCAAGGCCTGGCTTTTAGATAGTAGCAAGTCCCAGTTAATTTTCTCAACGTTATCCATTTCTTAATACTCTATAAAAAGAAACTAATTTGGGTCTGAATTCAAACTCCCTGCTTCATCTCTATGCAAGTGTTTCTTAAATTAAAAGCCTGAAAAATATTTCATAGTGGAACAGGCAAAACAAAACAATGCATGAAACTAGAGTATCCAATTACATTGTCCCATTGACTACGTTCTCCTCTGATACTATTTACTTAGATTAGATGAGTGTGGTATGAGAAATCTGCACAAATAAGTCTTTAATCATACTGAATGGCCTGCAGAAGAGAAGGAAAAAGAGAAAAATAGAGGTTAACAGCACTAAACCCTGAAATGGGCCACTAGACTATTTACTGCACATTGGGAGGACTGTTCACAGAACCAGCCATGCATTATCTGCCAGATGACATTTAAATCCAGGCGTGCTCTAGAGGTGGTGGCATTGCTCATGACATTGCCTGAGACACATACATTGGGCAAAGGAACTTCTTGCAGATTCTATATGAACTCAAGAAGTAAAGCAATTTATCTCTTCAGATATCCCACTGAAATGTCAAACTGTGGAGTAGCATCATCAAAACTTGTGTAGAATTCAAAAGGGAAACTCAAAAGCTACTAAGGCATTTAAACACGTTATTCCTATTGAGTTAGGCATCCAAGAAGGACTCATGTACCTGCCACCCCTGGGAAACCTGAATCACTGCTAGTACCCGAGCTTGTTAAATGTATATACAACATGTACACCAGAAGGGAGTTCTGTCAGTATTTGGGTGCATTTCATCCTCCATTTAACAGAAGACAGCAGTCAAAGTTTCTTTTTGTTGAGGAATACAAGAAAATACCCATCCTTCTGATTCATCATAGCTCAAAGCACTGCATTCAACTGCTGCCTTGTTTTCATAATTGGATAATCTTTACTCCATATTGCAATATGACGGTTTTAACAGAAATGTTTTCATTTTCACAGCCTCACAAAATAAGCAAAGGGAAACAGAACTTCTCATGGGACACCTGATCCCTTTGCTATCTAAACATGCAAAATCTACACAAGTGGATTTCAATTTATTGGATTCAACAGAGAAATCAACAAGCAGGCTAACTTCCCATTGATTTCAGTCATTAAGACCTACAGCTTTAGATAGGACTATTCTTGATTACCCAGACAGATTTAAGAGTTTAATTACCTTAGATTAATCAAACACTGGAGTCTGGCTGAAGGTTAATAAATCCTAATTAACAAAGATTACCTCCAAATACCTATTAAAGGCTAATCTAAGTTATCTTTTGGCCACAGAAGCTAATTTGTCAGTAAAAGCAGTTTTAAATAATGAGATCAGAAAAGATTTGTAGGCAACATATTTTTTTAAGAAAATCTTCTTAAAAAGTTAACTCTTTCACCTTCAATATCAAACAGTCTAAGGGAAGAATACCATTCACTAGGCACAGGGTCTAGCACTGTCTAACAGCATTTGTAGGTTCCAAACAAATTACTCAATTCAGAAATGTTTGCAAACTCTCAAGCCTGTCACCAGCTTCAGTGAGACTAGATTAACAAACCTTTACATATCTTTTTTTTAAAACCCTAGTCAAAATATTTAAGAACTCAGAGAAGGTGAAAAACCTCAAGGTATATGGTTTTTATTTTTTTATATATGCATATATAAAATGTATCTATATGACTGCAATATGCATTTTATATATATTCCAGTCATTGTATTAGACAGTGTTAGATTTTCAGCTTGGCACAAAAGAACTGTGTGCTTGTTCCCTTACATTTTCAGCCATACCAATTGAACTGCAGAGTTCAATCTTTCTTCCATCTAGAAAAGGATGAGCCTCCTCTCTTGAAAACAGAAACATCTGTTTTCTCAAGACATCCACTAAAGAAGCAAGGAGAATAGGATGTAAGCTGCTTAGTCAAATACTTTAAAGATAATGAAGAAATAATTAATTACAAGAACAAAACTACAAGATTAAGATCTGCATGTAATTAGCTGTACTCAAAATGCCAAAACACTTTGCTCAGAAAAATATAATTAATGAGCTCTTGAGAGCTCCTGATGATTCTCACTAACACAGTGAGATAAAGGGTGCTGCAATCTGCTCCAAATGTTTACTGGGTGGGACCCGAGGAGCTGGGCTCCCTGCTTACAGCCAGGGAGATGCTGGGAACAGTATGTTTTCATGCTGTGCCCCAGTCCCATTAGGCTTGGCAGAGCCATAACCTATGGATTATGAGGCTTGCGCTCAGCCAAAGGCAGCTTTACCAGCACAGCTTGACTTGGTCCAAGTGCAACAGCATGAAAATATATTATGGTTTGGGGCACTTGTGGAGATTTCATTGATGAAGAATACGTTGGAGCTGATCCTTCGCAACCTAGTAATTTATTATAGGGCTGTGGAAGTCAAAGAAACATGCAGCTTACATTTATTTAACAAGCAAGGGGAGAGACTATGTCCAGTTACTGTTCTTCAAGTGCTAGCTGTTTTTAAACACAAGTGGACCAAAACTGAAAAATAAAAAGATGAATTAAAAATACAAACATGTTTTTGACAGATTTAATGGCAATGAAACTACTTCCGTTAGTTCACTTTGCACTGCTAACCATGATCAATCCAAAAGTTTCTTTTAACCTCCTGGTTTTAAAAATTGTCATTTCTTCCCTCCTTCATATCTTCTAACCTTACAAATAAAAGCTCTTTGCTGTCTTATCAGCTTTTGTCTTCCAGCAGCAGAGCAGAAATGGCCTGCAACACTCCGACTAGGGGTGGGAAACCCCAGTCAGTTTGGTGATGGAGCCGAATACCAGTTCCATAGGCTCGTAGCAAAAATGAGTGATTTCCCAGCCCCATCACGCAGAGGTGGTCAGGACCAGGCAGCACTGAACTGCCAGCTTCCACCATTTACAAAAGGCCTAACTGGGTACTCAAGAACACACCTCTACCCTGAGGCCAGACATCTCCTCCTAAAGGCAGATCTATGCCCTCCCCAGCAGCATTGACTTTTCGTGTACATGCCACGGGATGGGGAGGGGGGGGGGGGGGGGGGGTGGGTGAAATTACAGCAGAGACGACTATTTGCCCACTTCACATGAGAAACCTTGCCAAGACCAATGCTATACGCAGCAGTTGGTGATGTGGGTGAGCAAAAGGGAAATCAATCACCTCTTCCCACTCCTCCTCTCCCCATCTTTTATTTTTGTTTTCTATTTTCCTACTGCAACATGTTCTACTACCCTGAGCAAGGCTAGGAAGGCATTTTCTGTAGTCATCTATTTTGGAAGTTCAAAGGAAATTGGCTTGCAGGCAGCACTAGGCTTACAGCCTGCCAGTTGGACCATTCAGATACAGGCTACTCTCCTACCTGGCAATGTCCTCTAAATGTACAATAAGGTCATAAAATTCCTCAGTTTCCCATCTATCTTTGTTTTTCATTAAAGTTAGTCAGAAATTTTAGATTTTTTTTTTCCAATGGAAAAATGCTGGTGTGTAGAAACAAATTTCTACAGGAACTGACACTATCAAAAATCTTTCAATGAAAACCAGACGCAGAAGACTAGCCAGCCCACCCACAGGCAAGCTCCCGAGGGGGTAGCCTTCTTGCCAGATATCCTGAGCTCAGATTTGCAAAGAAAAACTAGTTGGAAACAGGGAAAATTTCCACAGTATGGATGCTCCAGTTCCCACACAGCTTCCATGTTAATTGGCTGGTTTTAAAAAAACCCAAGTACCTAAGATGTAGGCTCATCCTCTCAGGAAATGAATCAAAACCAACAGTCAATAGCAGTCTTCACCACTTATCAGGACACATTCTGCCATTAGCTAAATTGAATGCAGGAGGAAAGACTCTGCCATCACAATCAAGAAGAAAGGGGTAGTAAAGAAGCACTCATTTTTCAAGGGAAGAGATAAAAAAATCTTGTACCCACTCTTAAAAGGGACTGGAAGAGCTGCACACAGTTTGTGTGATTCTCCATCCTTGGAGCTCAAGTCTGAAGAGAAAAAAGACTCGGCTCTGCAAGACAAAGTTTACACAACCAGCTTACCTACCTCAACACACAAAATGAAAATTGATGGAATTGCCACTTCACATTGGCATAAATCCTCTAGGCGTGAATTATTTTTCCTGCAATTTTTATACAGCCACTTTGAATACAGTCATTAAAACAATCTCCCTTCAGCTAGCAGTGAAAACAAATACAACCTAGATGAAAAGGTCAAAAATTATTACTATATACGCACAAATAACAGCAGGCCATAACCCCCCTTCTTTTTAAATTAGAAGTTGAAATATTAATATAATCAGAACTTCATGATAGAAATCAGAATTCTTTTTATGCTCAAAAACATAGGATAGAGATGCTTCCCAGCTGATAATAATTAAGCAAGTCCACTGCTGCTAACTCATCAAGCTAGTTTTTGAAAATTGAGTTATTTTATACATTTTTCCTCTGAAAAATCTGTTCCCTGAAAGACTAAAACTGTGAAAACTGCTCTCTACATTTCATTTTCTGCACTGGCAGCTAACATATGTATCACATTCATATGTACATACAGACGTTCTGACGTACATACGTGCTTATCTTTCCAGTCAGCTGCAAAAGTGTTCGTCTTGGCGAGGCAAGCCCCCTCCAGAGATCTGAGCCGAGCTCTCCTGCCTAAATAGACGAGATCCAAAACTAAGACCATGCTGGTTTTGAGCAGAAAGTCATTAGGTACTATGACTAGCCATGTTGAGTATATTAATTTCACCCACTCCAGGATTTCCAGCTGAAAGCCTTCAACAGGGATCCAGCCAAGAGGAAGGAGAGAAGGTTGTTCCTCTGTAGGAAGCTGGCTAGACTGACATCGGGAAGCAGGGCAGAACATCTCAGAACAGCAGTTCCTTGAGGGGTACACAATAACGGGACCTGCTCATTTTTTATTTGAGGGTTGATTTTTGTTCTAATTGGAATGCTTTGTTTTCCTTCTGTTTATTCAAACTTCCACTGCTGATAAATCTTTCTTTGCCCAATCTGGAAAGGCAAGACCTACCTGCAAATGAATTTTAGAATTTCTGTCCCCCCTGCAGTATAGTCACAGATGTTACAAAGTCTGCCCTCTGAAAAATATCACTACCTTCAAAACGCAGGTGGACCACAGACCTACTTAGACCTACATGGGATAAAAAATTTATTGTTTTCTTAAATAGCAACAATAGCAGACAAAAGAGTACAATTCTTTAATTTCTACATAATTTCACGTGAACAGAACAAAATATTCACATAATACAGATGTCACAGTACTCTAACTGATGTAATGTGAAAATAAGTTTGGACTTATTGGGTTCTAAGTATACACAGCTATTTAGAAGAAAACACCAAATTAAGACACTCCAGCATTGAGGAAAACAAGAAACAAAAACCTCTGGAGTTTTCTTCCAAGATATTTCATTATCCTAACAGTTTGACTTTTCTGAAATAATCTGGTGATCCAAAAAAATGCGTTCCACAGTATATTAGATGATTCAGGACCGTCTTGCATATCTCCAGCGTCTCTACATTTTCAGGTAGAAAACATGACTGCAACATGAAGTGAATAGCAATCTTTCATGCTGCGTATTGAGCAAATACCGAAAGTGCTTTTGTCATCGTAGTAACAGCTCAAGTGATTTTTTTTTTTTTTTTGGGTTGGTTGATTGAGTTTTTTTTAAATAAAGAACTAGGTTTTTTGCTCTTAGTCAGCTCTTGAAAGTCAAGCCTGGTATGTTTAGATCCTTCTACACTTCCACACCCATTAGTAAATATTTTTAATTGTGCAACTTCTGTTATGTGTTGACAGGAATAAGGTTCCAGAACAGGAACTTAATGAACTCATTATAAAGCTGGAATAAAACTTTCTGATTATATGTGACTACAAGGACAAAGAAAAAGAGTGAGGATGGCCAAGAAAAAGGGTTGACTAGCATCTGATTGAAGCAAGCCAGCGTAATAAACAGCCCCACAGCAAGTTACACATTACAGAACTTCTTGTTCCCCCATGCCTGCGCTCACTCTTGCCAGAATCATTTTACTCCTCTAGCTTCCAAAAACACTCCAAACCAATGTACTCTACACATTTGTAGCACCTCTGGATAATACCCCTAATTACTGCCTCTGATTTGGCATCCAAGTAAGAACCTAATTTTTCTATATATACAAAACCAGAACTATTTGTTTCAGATGCTGCTACATGCTAGGGAAAGTAAGTTACATGAAGAAAAAAACCCATTATGTCAGCACTGTCGCTTTCTAAAGCCATATGACAATATGTTGCTGTCTTCTTCAAAGTAGGGAAATATTTTTTTCCGCCATCAAGTGAGTGTTATTTGATGAAAAAAAAGCTTTACTAGCTAATGATAATGAAGCGCTTTCAGCAATGCCTCTCATCTACAGCCAAATGGAGGATAAGTAAAAGTAAATCGTTGCTTCAGTTAAAAGAAAAAAAAATTTATTTTCATGTGTTCCACTTCTATTATCATCTCTGGTATTTTCCATTCTCATGATTATGTGAGCAGATACAATACTGTAACTTTCTAGCTTACCTGCCCTTATTCAAAAACCATTCAAGCAAAAAAGTATTACTTTCATTTAAAATTATTCCAAGAACTGCCTTCATTTTTGGGCTCTCTGAGAAAAGAACACATCAGTCCCTCTGTATCACTACAGTTAAGGGCTTTGGTGAAACAGCTTGACAGTTTAACACTGCGGCTTCTGAGGAAATTCAACATGAAGTTTGGTACTAAGTGCAAGACAGCAAGATGGAGAAAAGACGGACCTTTGAGACAATACTCACTTTTCCACCACTTCAAAGCTGAAGTATGTTGACCAGGTGGAGCAGGAGTTTCCCCTTCCTCCTGGAGTAGGAGTTACCTCTTCCTGAGCCATACAAGCTCAGTTAAGAGGTAAAGGACATTGGTCTTCCATAACAGGACATTAACTTAAGTATCAGATAAATTATGACTTACAGGCTACTAAGTCTGACTTCCATACTATGTTTATGGAAACTGTAATAAAAGAATAAAAAATAATGAATAAATACGATATATTGTGGAATATCTAAAACAAAATTTAGAGGTTTTTCAAGGATACATGAGTATGTGTGCAAGGACCATACAACAGATACAATTTTTAGTTTCCAGGATTGTTTTTGGTTTGGTTTGTTTTTTTTACAAGCCTTACACCAAAGGCTCTCTATCAGCACAATTTCTGATAAAACACTAAGGATAAACAATAGGTATAAGTGTTCAGATTTCATAACAGGTAGAGGTAAACTGTAGGTCTTCCTTGTGACAGCAATTGGGACTTTCACTGCTCAATATGTTGTTAATGAGGGGAAAAACACTGAGGTTTGCACATTACAGAGAAACATATTAATAAAATAAACAAAACAAATATTTTCCAGAACTAAAGCTAATGGAGCATAGTGACAGGAAAAAAAGCTCACAATTCTGAGTTAGATGACAGAAAAGTGCAAATTAATTCACATTAAGAAAAAAAATAACATAAACTTGTGCCCCTAACAATTAGCCATTCCTAATCAAGAGGCAGGACTTTGAGCTAATTGGGTTACTTCACAATGGACAAAAAGCATAGAAAACTGGTCTTGTGAACCAGAGGTAAGAAATGACTTCCCCATCAGAGGACAGGCTATAAAAGATAAGGACTCATCAGTATGGAATAGAGACAGCTCTTTGCTGGATCACAACACAAGACTGTAAAAACGGCGTAGAGAAAGTCATACAGTGCAATTATTCACTTTCTCCTCATAAAATGAGAAGTAGGGGGCACTTGATGGAGTTATCATCTATCTGGTTTAAAACAAACAAAAGAATGTACTTTTCAGACAACACCAACTGCAAAACTCACTGCCACAGGATGATGAAAAAGCCAAATACATAAATAGATTCAAATAGGAGACGAGAAATTCACAGAGAATTCATCTCTTGGTAGTTATGAAATACAAAGTACCAGATGAGATCTCTAACTCAGTAAGTCCTAAACAGAAAATTTTTGGAAGCTGGGCAGGTAAGGACAGAATTTATTTTTTTTCTTTAAGTGCACAGAAATGCCAGTCAGGGACAGCAAGCAGATGGATGAAATCTTGGTCTGACCCAGTATCACCAGATCCGAGCAGAGAACCATCACCATTCAATTAGACAGCCAGGAGAACTGTGCTCTCTTTCCACCACTGTCACAGGTAATCGGCACCATCTTGGCCATATCCCTTTGGGTCATTATGTATACATCAGCTAAAGTTCTCCAGAAATTTGCAAATTGCTTTGAAGTTTGCTCATGAAAAGGGCTGTAGGGACAAAATAGAACAGGGTAGAAACACAGCCTTAATTTGCACGCTATTTCCCTTTAGAACTGATAGCTTGAGTCAATCTGAACTTTCCAGAATCCAGATTTTGACCTTATGCTATTAATGGTTACGTGGGGGCATTACAGTAAGCAGGAATAGATGTAACATGCAGGAAAGCAGAGAAACAATTGCTAGGCTTATGAAAGCAGGACTGGCTCTTCGTACTCCCTCTTACTAGACTGAGTTCAGGACAACAGTACTAGCTCAGCATTAAAGCTACTAGACACAAGAGAAAAAAATCAATTTAGACTATAGACATCCAAGAAGAGGCTACAGCCACAGCACTTTGACTGGAAATGTTTAAAACATTCTGCCTCTTTAACTTGCTACACTTCTACAGGACTGTTTTAAACAATTGAGCTTGGCCAAGTAACTCCCCTTAGTCTCGGTGAAATAATATACAAGGAAAACCAAAAAACATATATCAGTCAATCTCTCTCAGGAATTTGATTCCCTGTATTTTTCCCAATACTCAAACACAACTGAAATAAAAGTTTGAGGGTTACTCTCACCCAGCTTCTTTGTCTTGTCCAGTGGTAAAAAAAAAAAAAAATAAAAATAAAAAAATCAGAAAAAGACATAGAAAAACGTGTCAGCCAACTGTACAAAGTTGATTTTGAAAGGCTTTTTATCATAATATGCTTGCTGACTTGATGCTACAAATGCAATTGTATAGAAACCAGTGCCACAGCATATCATCTGTTATTACTATTTTGCTACAATCAAAACATCTACCATGTTTGAGCTCAATTGTTTTTCAACCAAATAGGGCAATACGGCTAAGGCTCACAGTTCAAAAGCGCGAGCCATAAAGAAAAGCAAGACAGCACGCGAGGAAGCAAGGAAACCAGACCTGTCTCAGCAAACACAAGGTAGGTGTTGCTCCCCCAAGACAGACCGGCGCTCTCAGAGAGGATAGCTCTTTCCGTCTGCCACTAAGAGGAACTTCACCATAATTACACCAATATTGTCATTTAAAATGGCATTCTGACAAGCACCTACAATATTGGAATTACTACATAGCTTTTAATTAGTTTCTGCTGGAATAAATTATTTGCTCTTACACAATATTTGAGGACATTCTTTTCCATTACTGTTTTTATATATATTTTTTTTAATACTCATGCCCTACTCCATTGCTAATTGTTTACTTTCCCCCTCCTCTCCCATGGAATTTTGTTTGGCCAAGAGCATCTTAATTTTCGTGGAAGTCCTGGTGGGAGGTAGGAATCACAGAGCCACAGCAACTAATGATAAACAGACACTATTTACAGATTAGTCTGAGTACCCAACCAACAGAAGAAAACAGAGCCCATCTTAAAACTTTGTAAAATCTGGAAATATCTTTCCATCTCTTCTACATTCCCTCTGCTAGCATTTAGGGATCAAGACATGCTTCGGTTTGCTTGTTTTGGGTGTTTATTTAAGTTTCTTTTCGTACACAAGAAATTTTGAATGCTGTGCCTTGTTTCTGTATTCCCTCACACTCACAAAACACTCTTTTTGCTGTAAGCATCCAAGGAATTTAAGTTAAGGTCATTTGTTCCTCTTATGTCATAAAAGAACTGATACCTGTTTAACTTTAAAAGCACAGTGGCGATGCGAGAACCTCCTGCATTCTTCTGGGTTTTTTAAAATGAATTTATGCATTGGAAGAATCTTTAACTTGCTGCCTATGTTGGATGAAACAGATTTTCAAAAATGCCAGCACTACTTAAAATTAAGAGCAGGTAATATTAAAAAAAAAAAAATATTTAGTTATATAATTAAGATCTAATCTTTATTTAAGGGAAAGGATATTGCAGGATGATGTGTACGTTCAGGATTTTGGTACTAGTGTGAAGAGAGGCTAATGAAGTCAAGAAAAAATAGTAGGCAAGTGAACTGTGCCTCAGTAAAGGTGTAACATAAAAGGCAGGCACAAACGTGGTGAAACCATGACACGTGCAGATCATTTAGGTAACGTGGAGGTGATGCTAGGGGGTTTTCCTAAGAGACAGAATTGAAAGAAAGCAGAAACAACAAACTACCTACTGACTTTTTACCCAGTCCTAAATGAGAGAGATTCTGTGGAAACTCAGAGATGCTCACAGCCTACAATGAAATCCAGACCCCAATAAAAAAAAAAAAAAAAATTCAGAAATGTAAAATACAGGATTATTACTTTCTTAGGTCACTCAGTCACGTCCTCAGAAACTCGGAGTAGCCAACAACCCCACCACTCTGGCTGTTTTTTTGTAGGGATGCAATGGTTTTCATTTCATTTGATACCCACTCTACATCAGAGAGCTAGAAAATATGTTCTTTTGCAAAGCACTAAATTACAATATATCAGTAATAGCTTTGAGCATCTATTTTGGCAGCAGTGGGCAGAGGACATGGTCTATAGGTACTGTCACAGAGTATACCCCAGTGACTCCTCTGGGCTTCGGACAGGCTCACTGTCACCCAGCCACCTCTGCTAAGCAATCTCTGCCATAAGCAATGGCAGTATCGTTTACACAAGGTAATTCAATGCAAAATTTCATTTTGAAACTATGTTTTCCTTCACTTTAACTCATATTGTATTGCCAAAGCTCCCTGGTTAATTTACTCCCTGCTACAATTCCCATAGCAGAATCAAGTTGAGCATGCGTCTTTGTGCTTTGGTCTGGAAAAGTCCCTCCTCTCCTTCTCTTTCTAGTAAGAATGGAGTTACATCAGCTTTCTGGAGTTACATCAGCCAAAGAAATACTTATCTGAAGGTGTATATTGTGCCCATGGAAATAGGTAAAAATGCAAGTCTAACCTGTTTCTCATTTATCACAGCATAAACTAATTAGAAGATAGGGTAAATGGGAAAATGAGACAAAAGTCAACATTTTTTTAAGTCTACTAAGGCTTTACCAACAGTAGCAAGAAATGATCCCCACAACATACAAATGAAAGAAAGCAAATAGGATCTGACTCTTCTCTTCGCCTCTTGAACACCATGACCAAACAGAAAAGTGTATTAAATCAGAACAGCAGCATTTCCCTCTATTTTGAATGACACACGGTGAAAGGCAAGGAGGAGGGAGGTCCATAGAGGAAACGTGGTTTGCCCGAGGTCACGCATCAAGTCAACAGCAGAAGTGAGACGAGTTCCCCACTCCTGACCCTTCACCAACTGACAGACCACGCTCCCCTTGCGGCCTCTCCCTTCCAGAACCTTCCATCTGAAGCTTTCCTCCTGCACAAATGAAAAGGCAAAAAATAAAGAAGTTTGCTGTAAGAAGCAGATGGATATATTTTTGTGATCATTGGCCCAGTAGCTGGAACCCTGTTCACACTGTAACTTTTCACTCTTCAATCAAAGGAAATAAACTCAGTATTTTTGTCTTTAGCAAATACCTAATAACTTCCTGAGACATACACTATAAGGCAAGTTAACTGAAAAAAAAGCTTTTGATCATTATCTTGGGAGTTACAAAGCACAAAGTAGCATAAAGCACGAGCTCATGGGATGTGTTTCCTGACAAAACAGCTACAAGAATGCAGCATCTATTCACTGGGAAAATCATGGAAGGTGGAAAGAGCATAAACACATGACTCCTATAACTTTTGTTATACGCATATACAGTGTCTATTTTTTATTTACCAGAGGGTACAACATAAAGAGAAAACTAATTTTCTAAGTGCCCCACTATGAAATGGTGTTATACTTACAAATCAAAAACTTCAGTTAATCTAGGATAAAAGATCAAGTTAGCGAGCAGAACAGCCACTCTACAGGCTAGATGCAAACCTTCCTAATTTGGTTATTTGTATTCTTAAACTGCTTAAAGATACAGGCAGAAACTTGTATGAAGTGGCTGTTCTCAGTTCATTCTTACCTCTGCTGTGCCATCTACTGCTTATGAGTTGTTACTGACACTACAACACTTGTTCAAGATTCTGCTGACCCCTGCTTCCCTGCTCATTTAAAGCTGGACAAGAAGAGATAAGCTTTCAAATTCGAGCTTCAGTGAAGTAAGGACTAAAAATGAACAAAAAAAAAAAAATACACAAATATATTTTCAAAAAAATAAGAAGTTTACACCCTAGCATAACATAGCACATGCTTGTGGAAACACCACATTAAAAATAAAACCAACATGGTCTCCATGCACAATTGCAATGCAAGTAGCCCACAAATTCCTATCAAAGCATCTGGGTAAGGAAAAAAGATGCAGAGGGAGTCAAACAATAATCTTGTCATACATAGTTCTTCATCTCTGCCCACTTTGTGGTTTGGCCCCCTATGGTATCTTGTCAGAAAAGCCACTAATAACAGGGGTTGCAACAGCTACACCACACTTTTTTCCCCTCAGCGTCAACCTTTGTCCTGCTGTGGACGCTAATTTTCAGTTGTTGAGCTGGAAGCATGCACCCTCTCTACAGCGTGTAGCTAGATAGCACTCCTTTCCATCAAGTTAAAAGTTCCTTAAGGCTTTATTCTGCAGAAACCGACTGCTGATTTTGTGGTTGAAAGTGCTGACCCCAAAAAATGGACCTACAGCTGTGTCCTACACGCTAGACTTCCTGGCAAACACAGCTCCTCTTTCTGGAAGGTCCAGTATTGTTCAAGTACGCCCACAAAAGCGTTTGTCTTCACAGTGATGACAGAGGAGTAGGTGGTCTTTCAAAAACTATAAAAGTGTGGAGGAAATACTTGGGAAGTTAACCACCTCTTGGCTAAAACTTAGAAACCTTTTGATGTTCACAAGCTATCGGTGAATTCTGGAGGAGAAAAGGAAGAAGTCACTAGTTGGGAACAGAAACACAGATAACACGCTGCCGAATTCTAACTGTGTCCCTGTGAAAGGAGCACAGCAACACTTGGAATTCTCACGTCAGAGGAACTCTGGTTTGCTCTGGCTGGGCAAATAGCAGTTGAAGGACCCTGCCTCTGTATTATTTTCTCTGGGCCCTAAACTCTGAGGAGAAAGATGGTGGGGGCAAGTTCCAAACTACAGTTGCTGCTTCAAGACATCAAATTTATAAAAAATCAAGCACCTTTTTTTTTTTTTTGTTCAAACTAAACATTTCATTTTGATTCAAGTCTTGCTCTAAGGCAAAATATTGGTTTCCCAACTAAAAGTTTGGGAAAAAAAATCCCAACTTTTTAATGGAAATTTTTTAGCTTTTGGGGTTATTATTTTTTTCAAAAAAAAGTAAGCTTGCTTAATCCCCATAATTTGATATATGCAAAAACGAATGAGCAATTTGAAAAGTTTTAAGGACACATATGAAAAATAAATCATGAAAGTAAGATGGCATACAAAATCAAAGAAAAACTGCTGGTATTCAGAGCAACACATGAGGAGAATCAAATATTTGTAAGAGAAGTGACAAAGAAGGTACGAAATATCAAGATTACTTATGCTTGAGGGTGAGCGTGCCAATGACTAGCAATCATTATTGCTTCAAATTGCCCAACTCTGCCAGACTGGGCTTCGAAGCACACAGGAGATCAAGACGCTCCAGGGTCACTGCTAACATTACAGGGGGAAGTTACAACAGAACTGCTATTAAAAAATAAATGAAAATAAAATAAATTCACTAGATGATTCATTTTAGTCTGTGTGTGAAACCAGGTGGTAACACAGCAGCACAGAGGTGGTACAAGACTGGAACAAAGACACTATAATAGATGTTAATGCTACATGACTGCACGTCGTCTTTCCAGGGCAAATGGGTTTGATTTGGGGAGGGGGAAAAAGGGATTTCTTTCAAAGTACGGTCCTACCGCAGCTATTATAAGTGACTTCACACCACTGCCTTCCATTATTATATAATGGACCAGACGACTATTCTTGGTTGTGAAGGCTGTCCAGCACTAAGTGCAACAGCATCTCAATAATATAAAAAATTACATAAACCTATCATGACGGTAACAGCAGTTTCCAAACGCCTGTTTTCTCAGAGAGGAGTTCATGCTGAGCTACAAGAAAATCATAAAATGAAAGGCAGTCCAAGAGTGGAAGTGTGCCAAGCTAGTTAAGTTTGTAAAGTTCAATTTGAACTATCGTTGTTATCATCTTCACTAGAGAAAATATCTTTTCACAATGGATATGTTAGTTTCCAGTAGCAGAGGTAATAATTTTAACAAAATCTGATGTGACAGCATTTCTCCAGTCTCCCAAAATGTGGAGGGGTTTGGTGGTTTGTTGGGTTTTTTGGTGGTGTTTCGATTTGGGGGTTGTTTGTTTTTTCACCCAACAGTACTTATCTTCAATGTGCAGGCCTGGATACCCACACCTAGCTCAAGACCCTTCCCCTCTGCCAACACCCTACAGAAACATGACAATTTTCCTAAGAGAAAAGGAGCTGTCTCACTTGGGTCAATGTCCGCTAGAACTCCCAGTGATGAAACTGGAAGACAACTCTGTCTTGCGGACTGGGATCAAGTTCTCTATATACTTTCCCTTAGCATCTTCCAGTCTGTCAGAGATCTAAAAAAATGTTGGTGGGCAGATCCAAGGAAGAGCCAGAAGGAATGAGAAGGATCTGTAAGTGTACTGAACATACTCAGACCTAAACAACTTGTAAATTGTGGGATCTTCTGCTACGCATTAGGTGTGGAGATGTAGCATTGCAGACATCTGCACAGGGACCAAGGCCTCTGGCCAAAGAGCAGGCGTAAGAAGGAATCTGAAAGCTGGAGCTTTCCTGCTCTGCTGTGCCAGCGGTCACCCTAAGCAAGGCAGAACCCGCAAAAGTGTTCTCAAGCCAGGACTCCTTAGGAATCCTCTCTTGAGTGAACAGTCCTCTCACTGCTCCCTTCCTGCTCAAAGTAATAAGAGATGACAGAAGTGACAAAAGGTAAGGGCAAGCTCCAGGAGGAATTACTGAGGTACAGGCGTGCTTGGACACACGCACACCTGCCACATGAATATGGATGCCGACAAGCTACCAGAGAAGCAATGCATAAGCCCTTCACGAAGAGTCTCGATCACAATACTGTTTTTTATGAAACTTTGCTAACAAACCTTGCAGCAGAAACAAGGAAACCACAATTAAAAACTAAGCAGCCTAGAATAACACAAGAGCTCTCTGAAAGTATACCAAAGGGACTAAAATGTGCATTCTGGAAAACTAAAAAATGAACAAAGAAAATAAATACAAGACTGCAATCCTTTGTTGGCATTATTCAGGAAGCTTGGCCTCATCACAAGTCAAACACTACCTGAGCACCTAAGCTGCACCTCACTGTAAATACCTAAAACGTGCAAGTAGCCCATCTAGCCTGAGACCAAGCTGTCTGTTCAGCTTGAATCTTTTCAAGCTAAACAGATTTTTTACATTAAATTAAAAGGGGAATCCAGTGTAAAGAGATCATCTCCAGGGAGATAAGTGCAAAGCAAGAGTTTCTCAAATTATATGGATTCAATTAAATCAAAATGTCACTTGCTGAGATTTGTTGGTTATCTAGGCAAGCTCCAAGGCTGCCTATCCTTTGTTTTCCTTAAATTACAGCTTTCAAGCCAAAAACAACTAGTAATGTTATCTTGGTTTAAGTTTACCTTGATTTCCACTTCTGAGATTGCTTTTGTTTTCTCCCAAGTGAATAGTATTTCTCCTATAACTAGCTAAGATATGATTAATGAAATTATTATGGAAAATACTATAGAATTCATTTACAATACAGCCTACATGAGGACTTTGCCTTGATGCAAATACTTCATGAAAGCAACCATTAATGTGATTGCTGTCCACAAAAGTAAATCATCAGAATTGAACTTCTTAAATTACAATTAGGCCTTAAAATGGGGCTTAGCTATTCAGCTGTAGACCACAAATCTTGGAATTTGTACTAAAAGTTAACTTTCGTCTGAATAATTAACTTATATCTCTGGTGCTGGACAAAAGGCTTGATTCTTCTTAATTTGTTGATCATCTAGGACACAACTTTCAGAAGTCTGGGCAGAAATAGGAGCAGGAGGAGTCATCCTGCAGTTTCCCTGCGGTGTGGTGAAGACCTATCAACGGGGTGAGGCTCCATTGCCTCAGGTTCTGTGTGAGAGGCTAAAAACAGAAAAGCCAATCATTGCTCTGAGGATCTTGCAGAAAAGGTTTAAGACAGGTGATATCATGCAGGAAAAATGCATGAAGTAATGCCAAAGAGTAAGATCAGCACAGTGTATGTGACAAAAGTAAGAAGAAGATATGTAAAGCATCCAACATGTAGCACAGTAAGCATCATCCCCTGATAACAAATTGCTGCCAGGGTTCCATGGAAAGTAGGGGTTCGAGCTTCTTTCTTCCTTCACTAATTCATTTCTCATGTTCTCCTTCTACCTCCCCTTGAATTCCTCTTTTCTTTCTACCATTCAGTTACGTTCAGCTGCACAAAGGAACAAAGATGCAATTTCCAGTGATTTCAAGAGAAGTATTACATCTAAATATTTTCTCAGATCTGGCTCTTCAGATCAAAACTCAGTCTTCCTGGGGCAATTCCACAGCAATAACAGTCCATTGTCATTTGTAATTGTTATGTCAAGTTCCCCACCAAAAATTTGAAGTACAGTAAACTACCACCTTCCAAAAGTGTCATTCCAGATGAAGATTTTCACGCGGACTAGGTAAATAAGCAGCACTACTTTTCTGTGCAAGTACTCAATCCTCAAGAGAAGAAAAATCAGTTGTCTAAGAGCAACCCTCAGCACAATGGTTGTAGCAACGTGGTAAAAGGCAGGGTGGAATCTCTTTTGCAAAACTGAATCATCTAATAATTCTGTCCAAGAGTATTTACATGTATTCCATGTGCCAGAATTGCAATAGATACAGCTCTAAATGTCATGTTCCATTCATGAGGTTATGGCCAATTTGCTCCTGAAAGAAAAACTGAAGCATCTTATATGCCCATTTTACAAAATTTCAAATGATCAGATTAAATTTTTATACATTTGAAATCGCCATGATGGCAGTTTTCTCTCACCATGAGAGCAAAGAAAAAGTGTTTGCATACCAAATATTGGTAATCATCTGGATCTATGTGTGTATACATATGTATGAATGTTCACACACAGAGCAGTAACTTTTGAATAGGCACGCTTTCATTTCTCATAAAAAGAATTTCCTTCCTTGTTCTGATTTTCTGTATTTCACCCTGCTAATTTAAACCAAGAAAACATTGTAACCTGTGCTTCCTCCACAAGCCCCTATTTCCACATCCTTTCTAAAAGATTTTTTTTTTTTTTATTAACTTCAATATCTAAGCAGACACACAGATATAAAAGAAGTTTGATGAGGATATGAAGGTTGACATCTAGTTATTTGTACAACATCAGCATAATACCACACATCAGTACTGTTGTTAAACATTTCACTGACAGAAGTGCGTGACATATTATGACAACATCTGGCATTTTCCTAAAAATAATGGAGTTCATTTTCTTATCCCCTAAGCAGACTTAATGAAATGTAGCAGTTCCTGGAGTATCGGTAACGCACACATTCAAAATCATAGCATCTCCAGTTTCTTCAGAATCGAGTATTTTCAAACCTATTGCCAACTTGAAAGTCAGTGGCCACACTCTGATGTGGCTACGCTGGAAGCATCCTGAGTAAAATCAATGGGATTCTACTGGGTGCAAGTCAAAGCAGAACTCAGCCCACAGGTTCTGACAGGGAAAAATTATATTAGCTCACAGAAGCTTATTTTTCATGGCTTGCTCCCCTGCCCCTGTGGATATCTAACATATTCTTTGGCTGAAATAAATCTAAAAATCCTGGGTCCTTTTTTATTCAAACTGAAACCACACAAGTTTGGAGAATCTCACATAAACAGACACATGAGAGCCTTCGGTAAAGATGCAGACAACAGTTCTAATTTTTTCTTACATTGGAAAAACAAGCTTAGTTTGTTTTCCTAACTGTTCCCTCTTCTCTTATAATCTCAGCCACCCAAGGTCTTTACAGATAGAGGAGAGGTTAATAGTTTAAAGCATGAGGATATGTTTTCCCATAGGGACGCTGAAGATAGGGGAGTACACAGACATTTACCGGACAATAGAATTTTTTATCCCTGGGCCAAAATCTCTGAAGTCACTAATTCCCTGTATGTTCCTTCAGATGATTGCCTTTCCACAGGGTTTTGCCAAGAGAAGTTAACCTTGATGGTTGGTTAAGTTAATTACAACTTGCCCTGATGACTTCAGAAAGTGCTCATCTGTATTACAATCATGAAACTCTGCATCTTTCTTCTACAGGGATGTTTGTTATCTAAATGAAGCAGAAAAAACCACTGTCACTTGAATTATTATTATAACATGGTTAACATGATGATGTATCCATGCAACGAGCACACAGCAAACCAAAACAAGGATTAGCAAATTTATTAGGAAGGAGAACAGCATGTATTTTAGCATAACAGGGTTAAAGGATTTGGGGTCAAGACTTTAAGCTCAGTAAGTGTTAATCCATTTGCTTTCACTCCAGTACATAGCAGCAGTCTCTGATCCTCAGATTGCAGTAAGTGATGAATGACGCTTCTGCAAACAGAGAGCTTCATCCTCACATGCTGCTCAGAAAAACCTCTTATTAACTCCACTGGAAATATTACTTGGCTTAAGGGAAGCAGGATCAAGTCATTCATTTCATTCTAATGAACAGAAAACTCTTCAGACTCTACTTCATCTCCTTGAAGGGAAAGAAAAAATGCTTGAACAGAAAAACTACAATAAAAAGCCTGAAACTATTGCTCACTGTAACCACAAACTGAGCTTGCGTTCTATGATATATAAAATGCAACTTGCAAGAGTAATTGCAGAGAGCTGACTCCAAAGAGGTACAGACCACACCTAGTAGGAGCCCGGCAGGCACTGCCTTCGGTGCAGTAACCAGCAGCTCACGGCAGGACACGATCCAAACCGCGTGGGCAATGGGATTGAAACCCATGCAAATGATCATCGTCTCAGCCTCCTGAGAGGCAAAAAAGCCCCAAACCCTCCTGCCGTATCAGAATTCGATAACAGGAGTATCACATGCAAGGCATGTAAAATTGTCCTATTCTGCTCAGTTTTGCAGTCGTCTTACTTCATTTATTCCTCTGCATATTCTCTTTCAGCTTCATTCAGTGAAATCAAGAAGCAAAACAAACTATGAGAGAACAGACATCCCACATGCCACACAACAAGCCAGGTTACTTCATTCGTCCCAAGCTCTCGGCATGCCTGTTTCACACTATGCACGGTTCTGCTGTTTGAATCAAAGTATGAACAGACGCGGATCAGATTCAGGATTTCATACCGCATTGAACAGCAAAAGTATGGATGAACGAGAGCTACAGTCAGACCTTAAATCCTCTTCTCTCCTCCCACATTCCCAGTCATCGTCCCACCTTCAGTCAGCACTGAGCCAGAGGCCATCCAGGGTGGAGAATAACAACAAACCTACCCGTATAGCATACATGCAATAACTTTCTGGACTAAAACCTTTTAAAGACAATACCAATTCCTGGTGCCTGAATGGGAATTACAGTCCGTTGGAATGAGCTGCCCTTCCAATTTCCTACAGAAGTTTGAGGAGTTGCCATACTGAGCTCATATGGCAGCCTCTCGTAACTGCTGCCATAACATAAGCAATGCCTTTCAAAACTTGAGAATGGGAACCCACGTTTTACTGTAGCCAGAGCTGCACTTCTAGGTGCAAGATCTAAACCTATCCCAGCACCCACAGGGATGTCGTTTTGCTGTGTGCTACTACTCAGGATCTACAAACATGTCTCTTACAGAAATCCTCCAGTGCTTCAGAGACGTGCACTCTCCCACAGAACCTTCAGGCAGCCATTACCTGATGCGTTACCTCAGCGCCAGTGATTTCTGTCACTAGCCCGCAACAAGAGCTCATGTTAGACATGCAAGACCTTCAAGCAGCCACTAAGCCATAGAGCCTCTTCTTCCCACCCAGCACCACTCTTGCACTATAACCTAATTTAGCCTAATACTCCTCATGCTACTCCAGAGATGGAGACTTCAAGTAGTCACTGCAGTTTTTGCCTGCCACTCCCACCCCACACAGCCAAGTGCAACAAGGTCTCCTGTCCTACAACACAATGCAGTCCAGCAGGCCAGGCACCATCACAAAGGACAAATATGAGCTGTTCCCAGCTCCATCTCAGAAATCCAGGATAAGTGCATTATTTCACCTTCTTTCTCTGTTTCTTTCCCATCCTTCATTTTCAGTGGAGAGCTCTGTGTGCAGGGACCTTCTCAATAGCTGTTCACTGCAGAGTTCACAGCTCTAGCCAGGGCCCTGCCCAGTCCTACCAACAGCAGCTGTATTTTCTGTCTGTAAGAGACGGCAGGGAGAAGATGGCATTCCCAGAGTCATGAGTAGGGACCAGATCCTTCTTTCAGCAGGATGCTCTTCTGGAAGGCACCTGAATGCTCAGTCCTTAGGCCAGGGTTATAGACCTCTTGACTGTTCTGCTACGTAGGAGTCCTGGGCTAAGTGGCTCACAGCTCTTTCCTCTTCCTCCTACTTTTATATTCCTCAGATACTGTGGAACTTCCCCCAGTTTTTTGCTGCTTCTCTGTTCTTTTAGCCCTATCTTAATGCATCTTTTTTTTGGCTACACTAGCTTCTTGGCTATTCCCCGCTGGTTTCCTTTTCGACTCAGATAACCAAATAGCACCGTGCCAAACGGGAAGCACATACATGTGCAGCAGGAAGGAGAACTCGCTCGTAAGACTGCTCAGTTATTTAGGTGGGAGATGCCTAACCTCTGCTATGCAGCTATGCATTCGCCTTGAAACAAAGTTATCTGAGGTATAAATCTCATCAGATAAAATGTGGTTCCTAAAATGTACACCTTAAAATTTAATAAATCAAAGAGAAAAAAAAAAAAACCAAAAAAAAAACCAAAAAAAAAAACCATCAAAGGTGTGTTGTTCTGAGCATTTGACTGTACCTTCTATCAACATGTAGCTCAGTTTTTCCATTTTTTTTCTGCCAACACGCTGACTACTCACTTTTCTCCTCCGTCCCACACAACTGCACTAAAATATTTCTTTATTTATCAAGATTTTTTATATTCAATAAAGTATTGTTCACAGATGGACTGCATGAACACACTGGCCCCACTCACCCCATAACAGCCTTTAAATCACCTAGCTGTTCTTTATCTGAGCATCTTCCAACAATTCTTTCCACAACATGGCAAGCACCTACGTTCAATCTCATCCGTTATGCAAAATAATCAATTTTCTTCCTAACACATTGTCTTATTTGTCATAGGGCAAGAACCTAGTCCAAGAAATGGATCACCTGGAGAAATTCACAAGTCTTGGCCCTGTCCCTGGGAAACTGTCCTCCATTTCCTACCTTAAAAGCACTTTCCCCTTGTACTATACTGTTCCTTTAGAGTGGAGACAAGAAAAGTTGTCAGCACAACAAGGGTACAGATCTTGACCCGAAGAGCAGGATTACCTCCTTCTTTACCCTCTTCCCAAGCAACGATCCCACCCATCTGCTCCAACAGGATGTGAAACAGAAAATATTTGTGGTATTGGTCATCATTAATCAATTTTTGATTAAATCAGACTAGCTCTATTACCATAACAATGCATCCCTCTACATAGTGTAAAAAAAAAAAAAAAAAAAGATTACAGAATTCCATACCACCGTTAATAACAAATTTCACTTAGACTTTAGTCTTGTGCTAAGTAAATGTGACAAAGACGTTGTGACGAAAACAAAATCACAAAGTCAGGATTTCATTTTCAAAGTGATGAGAGGAAGACTGGGACATAAATCTGTAGCGTTTGCCCCTGAAATTTCACAGCATAGTTTCTAAGACAAACACCCTCTAGAAAGATTCAATTATTTTAAGTTCTTTCAAAAGTTCTGAAAGTTCAAACCAAACCCGGTTCTGCTCAATTTCTACAAATTTTCTTCTTTGTTACAGTAAGTTTCAGAGACCGCACATTGGAAGAAGAGAAATTTAGACAGAACAGAGCTATCAAAGATGAAAGGACACAGCAGTGGAAGCAATGCTCTTCTCCCCAGAAGGTGTTGCATCATCTACAGTTCCCAGGTTTGACACCAGTTTGGGCTTCCCAAACCCAAAGGCCCACAGGGCAGGCAAGCACTTCGGCTCCAGTCTTCTACAGAGGAGTACTACCATGGAGATCCCGGAGCTCTTGAAGGACAGCTTGCTGAAGAGATAAAACATCTATCCTACGTTTTAATTAATAAAGAGGATTTACCAAAATCTAGCCTGGTACCAGCTCATACCCCTTCTTGAAATATTAGCCCGAAATAACAGCAAAGCATCTTACCACATCCTTTCCTTTTAGGGTAAGGGCTCTTGAAGTATAATCAGTCACTAATATGACAAGTTAACCAGAAAAGATTTTTTTTTTTTTTTTTTTTTTTTGTTTAAGTGGAGCATTGAGTATAATTATTACACGATGCGCTATACATTGCCAATGTCAAGTTGGCTTCAGTGTGTATCTATCTTTTCCACTGAATGAAAGTAGGATCTCAGTTTAGACGGTTTCTAATTTACCAATTCTGTTAGTGGTATGTGTGTCTAATGGGGATTTTGACAGTAAAACAGTCTTGTTAATAGCTTATGATTTATTACATTATTCACCACTTCCTTAAATCTTATTTCATTTTAGGAAAAAAAAAAAAAAAAAAAATATTTTAGAGTCAAGTTGTATTTTCCTAGGCTCTTCACCAGCATTACTAAACTGTACCTAACCACCTTCAGTGAAAACTGTAGAAGTTATAAGCAGAAGAAAAGTCTGATGAGGCACCTACAAAACAAAATAACATCTGAGTGGTGTAAGATAGACAAAATTTAAATAATAGTGAGAATAGGATAGACAAGAAAATCTTAATTTCACAGTGAGGATGAAACCATTTACACAGGATGTTTCTTAGTAAAGCCAATCGCCAGGTTGGTCTTAAGGATTACAAGTTACCCCTGCAGAAGGAGGGACTGCGATACCCAAAAGCATCTAGAAACTGTAGATAAACAACTCAATAAGACTTTACTGGCATGCCAGAAGCGTTAATGAGATGTCTAACATGAACAGTGAAAAGGAGAAGGGAGGGTAACATGTAGATGGCATTGATAAGAAAGGAAAGCAGATTAAGTATTGTAGTTATGCCTATTTGCATCAAACTGCAATAGATTTAGGGAAACACCCAAAAAGCTGTAGTATCAGATCCTGACCCCTCCTCCTACAAACAGGGCCCTGAACAGGAAAGGAAACACCACGAAAAAAAAAAACAAAAAACAAACAACCCTCTAGATTTGTGAAATCATTCACTTCAGACATCACTGTTCACAATTTCGTGTGCATTCTTGTCCCCTTCGAAAAGAGTCAGTTCCATTTCCAGCATCCCAGTCCCATACCCTACACCATATATTGTCCTCATTGTTTCTACGCAGTTTGGATCTCGATCTTGCAATGAAGCTACTTGTTCCAGAGAAACCTCTGAACCTTTCTTTTTTTTTGTTTTCTTTCTTATTTTTCCTTTCTTCGCAATCCATTTTCCCTTTTCCTTCCATCCTTTTCATCTTCAAGGTCTGTTTCTTCCATCTCCCAACATATCTGCCAGATCTCACCTTTAATTTCCTTTTCATAATTTCCTTCTTTATTCCTTTCTGGTTCTTTATTACTTACCCCTTACTCACAGACACCTTGGATCATCAATCAAAATCTGCCCACCTAAAGTCTTCTCATCTTCTTAAATTTAAACAAGGAGGTCATCGCATCATCTTTAAGTGAAAATTTTTTTACTGTAACCCAGCTCAGATTTTATTTACAAGTTTTTTTTTTTTTTTGGTGCATAAAGAAAATATTTTGAGACAAAGGAGAACTGTAGCAGCTCTGTAGCAAAAACACCAGTCTGGGCCCTATCCTTCATGGCCTGCAGTGTGGGCAGACTGCCTGCGGCGACCACATTCCAGTTCCCTGCGACCGCTGGGAATTTATAATAGCAAAAGCAGGGCTGGTCTCATATATCACTGTGTCATCTATCCACAAGATACAATGGAGTGCGGAGATTCTTCTTACTCCTTTCTTTCTTTTCCAAAGGAACTAACTGATTTTCTAGAAAATGCTTTGGAGCTTTTAATTCTCTGGGATTTCACACGGGTGAGGCATTCTGCCTGCTCAGTTACAGGTTACACAATTAGGATCTATGACTTTTTAGTTACTACATTTCAGTTTTGAGCTTCCCTTTTCCTATGTAATGTTGGTAACAGACCTAGAATTAAAAGCTCAGAGATTCAAATCTTCCTTTTACCCACACGCAGCACACAGCTGTTTTAGCTCCCCACTAGTGCAGTGTGTTTCAACCCACACTCCATCTGGGCAAAGATTTTTTTGAGCAATTTCCTACCTTCAAAAGGCACTGGATAGGCCAGTGCTACAGGAGTCGGTGTTACTTGATGACACTGGCAGTAATTTAACAGTATTTAAGACTTAAGAACAAGATTTCAATTTCCTCTTCACCAATCTTAATAGCAGAAAGATCTCTGATGGGAGATAACTGCTAATTTCAAAGGTAATTATGGTGACTTTATCGATGGATGTGTGTGTACATGCTTCTCCTTGTAAACTGGAGGGGTATATGGTGAACTACACAGGTGGTGAGTGCAACAGTCGTCTTGTAAACTGACTTATGGAATATCTGCATGATCCTGAACAGAAAAAGCATGGCAATGGGTCGCATAGGCCAGGCATACATTCTTGTCACCACTGTTGCAAAATTTCTATCGGAAGACAAGGCAGCACCGGCTGACTTTGAAGATGCTCAGCTTGTATTTTCTCCCTTTGAACTGGATGCACTAGTAAAACCCTGTCTTTATCTTTCCTCTAAAAGAAAGCAAAATGAATGTATTTTATCATGTTATGAGAGTTCCAAAAAGTCAAATGATCTGTGCATCCTTTCCCTTTCAGTTTCATATTTAGTAAAATACTCCAGGTACTGCTTAACTCTAATTGCTCTGCTCAGCATTATTTCACTTGCTCTCAAATGGCAGCTGGAAGCCCCCTGACCAAGGGACTAAGAAGGCACTTCAGTGTCTTTTGCTTCTGCATTCTTAATGTTTTTTTTTAAATCATTTCTCACAATAGTCACAACTGTAACTGTAATCAGTAACATCTCCACTAGGTCAAAAAACACATATGTGCTTTTGATTAATTAACAGTGCACATCATTGGTAAAATTTGGAAATTCTGAATGTGAGCTTCTGTACAGCTGTTAGTGCCTACAGCACCCAGAAGATATCCAAAATCAGAGCTCTTCTGCACAGAGTTTTGTATTAACTTGCTATTTTTCAGGATCATTCAGTGTACGACTCATTTTGTACTAAGGAGAGAGAGAGAGGGGGAAAAAAAAAAAAAAAAAAAAACAAAAAACAAAAACCATATCGTAACATCCAAGAGGGCCAGGCTTGCCATTCCAAGCTCTCAATTAACTTAATTTTGCAATCAAACCTTAAAGCTGTTTCAAAGAGTATTGAGGAATATTTTTAACGAGAAATAATAAGAATTTATCCATATTACAAGAAAGCCTACAGAATAAAAACCTCTATAGAAATACCTACAGCCACAGTCAAGTTTCTCCTGATTGTTCCCACAAACATTTCTGCTTCAAAATTGTTATTATGCTCTGTCTCCATAAATCACTTGCACTGTAAATTCAGTTTCAGTTTTATCTTACAAATTATTCTTCATCACTTCACTAAAACTAGGAACTCCTAACTCTCCTACATTAGATGTGAACTCCAACAGGAGTTTGGCATGAGAGGGCTCCTATGTGTAACAGAGACTACAATCTGTAAGATATAAAAATATTGTTCAGAAAATTTTGCTTCTGAAGAATGTCACAAGATAACTCATTGTTTTTCAAATATTCATTTACTCTCCTCCACCCATGCACTGAGAATTTTGCTTTCCAAGTAGTTATTTTCCTTAATAAAACCACTCTGCCATCTGAAAATTTCACATATGTATAGAATTAGGAGTGTAAAATAGCAATTTTTCAAGTACCGTGGATTAAAAAAAAATGTTCCTAGGCAGCAACTGTGTACACAAAGTATCAGTGCAGATCTAACACATCATTTGAAGTTATACAAATAAAAGTCCTCATTAGTGGAGAAGATTAAAAATAAACTTTAATTTGGATTTGATACATTCCCTGAAGAAATTAAGCTGATTTTCATTAACATGCAAGGTGCTTATATGTGTCTGCTACCTAAAATCAAGCACTTGAGAGGGACAAAAAAAAGAGGAAAAAAAATTAGGAAGCCACATACGGACCCACTCATCTTACATCACAATGATCAATGAAATGGAAATATTAACGCAGCTTAGAAGTGGCCATATCTCATGGAAGGTTTAGAAAATAAATATCAAGTTGTTTCCAAGAAACTGCACCCATTAATAATCTTAGATCTCACTTGAATCACAAGATGCATAAGAAGTATCTCGACACTGATGTTATTGATCAGACTACACCATTGAAAGTTTCACACACCAACCATGATCCATCTAGGAAAATCTCTAAGAAGTGAATTCCAATAAGAACTAAATCATTTTTAAATGGGTATGTAATTTTTGCAGGAGTTCTTGCTAACACCAGTGTAGATCAAATGAAATTATGAGTTCCTCAGCCCCTCATGCCACATAAGATTTCTGCAACACCTGTACAACCTTTTTTGTTTTATGTTCTTTGTATCCCAAGATTCCTCAACACTCTTAATAGTACTAATTCTTATTACTAGCTTATTACTAGTAATAGTTTGATTTCCGCTGTACGGTCCAGTTCCCTTTATTATAGAATGGTGTATCAAAACTATATAAAATATTATATTGATTAAATATTCAATTATCCAAAGATATTCAATATATTTTTTGAGGGATAGAAGGGTAAATTCAATTTGCAACAGTA
>WHYT01017435.1:182831-193501 GCA_009806455.1 Tetrax tetrax
GTGTACTACTCATTTTTGGAGTAAGGGGTGGGGGGGGTGGGTGGCGCGGGCAGGGAAGTGCACTGTAACAAGACCTGCAGTGTTAGGGACAAGGGTTTGATTCTTCGATACCAGCAACTTCTGGGCTTGATTGTCACACATTTTCCTGAGTTAGACAAAACAAACAGCTAAAGATAACCCCTTAGAAACCAGTAGAAACTGGAAATAAATTATTCTGTGTTGACTTATGCAGTTAACTGGAAAAATATTCCTATATAAACTTATCATCTATTCCATGATTTCTGGTTTTAAAACACAGTAATTTAAAACTGTAAGTCTTTGTGTACTTTCTCAATTGTCCTAATATTTTCAAACTAGATGATTCAGACTTGTCAAAGATAGTTGCAAGAATCACTCTTCCACAGATATAAATAGAAAAGAAAAAATATAAAAAAAAAATAAAAATACCTTCACGTGCAAGTATCAATGCAGAAAAGCCGTTTGTCTTTGGGTAAAAGTTTAACTCTCATATAGTATAAAACCACCAAAGCAATTGATAATTTGAAGAAAAATGCTGCAAGCAAGACACACAGGTCATTTTTGCCAATCTTAAATAACCCATTTAAGAAACTTTTAATAAGAAAAAGACCACAGTTTCAGGCAAGGATTAGATCAAGACCTCAGTAAGACAGGAAATAATTCTCCTTTGGACTTGTTTTGAAATCTTTTCCCAGAGCTGCACTGGCTGTAAGGAAGCTGGCTGTATCAGTTTCTGCTATGGAGAACTGTTCTGGATGACAGGCAACGGGCTCATCTGGCCATTCCTGTTTGGTTGCAAAGCTGAGTATTTTGCACTGTTCCCTTTGCAGTAGAGCTGCTCAGAATAACGTCAGCATTTCCTCTATCATAGCAGCAAATTCAGATCTAGGAAAAACAGAGTAAATCAACTTTCACTCTTCAAATTTTGATCAATTTATACAAGGTCTGGAATTGCCAGAGTACATCAGAACCAACATTAACTTGTAACCAGAGAAACCTCATGGGGAGATACAGTACAAATGAACAAGATTTTGGGAGAAAAATATGCCACCATCACTTATGGAACAAATTGCTAGACCTTTTGCTCAGGAGGTTCTTGGTTCTTACTAGCAACTTCACTACCTGCTACTCTGCATGGGTGTCAACATCAGCTGAGTGGCAGACAGTCACAGATGGAATTGAGTAAGTACAATTCAGAACGTAGAAGAGATGAAACCTTAGCATCTCTTCACTATCCTAAACAGCAAAGGCTTGCATTTCTTTACACATAGGAAAAATAAATAAAATCATCTCTTCGGTATCTTTTAAACTTAAAAGATAAGCATCTTAGTATCATAAAAAGGTTGGGGAAGGGAAATGGGAGACACAAGCAGCTGTCTCTATTAGGACAATCGGCCTCAGAGCATAGCTACCATTAGGGCAAAATTCTCCCTTCCCCATAGAGACAAACCCCTGTTCCCTTCTATCACCAGCTGATTAGTCCTCCTGCCCCACCAGCATGGATTAAGGGATCCCACCTTTCTTGTCAGCCCTCTGTTCAGAAGCCATCTCCCAGGTAACTAGAGCTGAGGCCTCCCTCCTTCCGATTATCCATCCCCTCCTTAATATGGCCTGCTTGTTCCACAGGCCAAGCTCATCACTAAGGCTTGAAACCAAAGTGACAAAGTTTTAGCACCCCAAATAATATCCCATTTTACAGGGATTTTTATTATTGCCCCCTCATTTTGATATTTTTGCCCAGCACAGGCACAGCTATGGCATGAGCACCTTGGCAAATCATGACACAAAGAAGTTATTTTAGATGCGTTGCTTGGCTTTGAAATAGTTAAGGGTGACAAGCTTTAGAAGGTCTGATGTGAATTGCATTTTCCTGGAGATAATTGCTTCTGAAGAAAGATAATATTAAATAACTGTTCTTCTGCTTGGCAAGCTCTCAGGACGCTTCCCAGGGCTGTAATACTATTATCTCCTTCTCTTTGTGTTGCACACAAAGTTGTATAGGAACGAGGTGAATGAGGGAGGCAAAGCTGCTATGCTAATGTAAAGACATTTAACTCCATATTTGTATTCATATATACATACACACACACATATATACATATATATATATTTAATTGCCCCAGAAAAACACTGAAGAACTCTGGTCTCATTTACATCCTGTATAGGTGTATGGCCCAGGAAGACTATAGTATGAAATGCCCTCTAAGCGACTCTCTGTGCATTCACAGGGTGAAAAAAAGGACACTTTCTACTCACCCTCTAATACTTCATTGAATGTGACCGCCCCATGTTAATTTTGTAAGGCAGTAGGATGCATTGGGTGAGGGCTGGGAAGAGCATGGCCCATTGCTGTTCCTGATGATACCACATCATGTAGGGCTTTAGCAGGTCTGTCCAAGGCTCTAAGGCATTCTTTTCCCTCATGCTTCAGAGTTTATCTAAAGCCTGCATCTGAAGCAGGCTTAAATGTCAGCTGTTTGGATGCTAGACAAGCATGAGCTGGAGCACAAGCATGAAGCTATTTCTAGAACAAAGTATAAACATAACAACTAGATCTCTGTGGTGATTTGCTTCACCAGCTTTTTTCAGTTGAAGGGCTGAAAAAGAGGGGTAGGAGCTGAATGAGAGCATCCTTGCCCCACACAAAAATAAAAATGCACAAGCAATCATGGATTCATGTGAATGGTATTTTTATGTTTAAACAAAATGGAACAGAGTATAGAAAGTTGGGAGGAAATCTTAAAAAGCTGGAAGTTGTGACATGGAAGCTTACTGTTTCAAGAGGAAGTATCCAAACAGCAAATATTTGCTTGGTGAGGACACAGCTACTTCTTTTGAAGTCAGCCTTATTAAGTAGACTAGGAAATTTTTCCACATCAGGAAAAGCCACGATTTGAGCCTTGCCATCAGTGAAGATAAACACTCGTGAGGGATACCGGTGGTTTATCTCAATGTAAGTCATAACTCTGCTCTACATTTCCCTTCACTGGATCTTTCCTGTCTACCATAAACTTTCTATGAATGGTAAAAACCTGCTTTTAAATAACAGCTCAAATATCTGAAAATCATGGATAGCCAGTAAAGGGTTTTCCTCTAAATTTTTCCAGTTGACTTTTTTTTTTTTACTATCAAGTTTCTTTAAATGTTTTCTCCTTTAGTTTAACTTGCAAACATCATTCATGTATTTCTTTTCTGTGTTCCTATAGGCAGAGAAGCAGAAGTCATGCATTTACCAGCAACACCTTTTGGTCCTAGTACGCACGCTTGGAAAATCACATTAAAGCATTTCCTAAGTAGTCTTTTCTGTTAGGAGTCAAACAGAAGGATACAGAGCACATCCTTGTTCCAAGGTTGGGGCAGAGGAATTATATGAAGAAGTATCTGAGTAAAGAAATTAGGTTGGAGGTAACTTATCCTTCAGGGTAACACCATTTGCTTCAAAGATATACTGGCTCAGATCTTCTTCCATGAATTGAAACACGAGTTAACAAAGCAATAAGATTTCACTTCACTGACTATGGACACTCTGAGACACACACAGTTTCCAAGTGTGAGGAAGATAAATTTTCTTCCTTCTTTTTCTTAGTGCATTAAAAACAACACACAGCAAGAGGCTTTGGAAGCATGGATAACATGCAAGATTCTTTGCTTCAGGAAACAGTTACTGATAAACTTTATATTATACCAAGGTCTTTAGAATTATTTATTCCCATAATACAACTTGGCGTTCAGTAGACCCTTTTAGGTAACCACAAGAGCCCAAATTAATTGGTGTTAATATAAATAGACCATGGATAAATGATACACGATAAAAGGTAACGGTACCACAGATAAGGTTTACTACTTGAATGCTCCAACCGCCTATTTGACAAGTAGGTTATTTGACAATAACATAGAAGCTGGGAAAATAAAGTGTTTCAAACTTGGCATGTGATTTGAAAACAAAAACAAAACAAAACAAAAAAACAAAAAAAAAACCCCACAAACTCAAGAGTTTTATAAAAGTGCTAAAAGTTAAAATATGAACAGTGTGATTGTAGAAAACATTCAGTCTAGAGAGACAAGTGAATGCAAATTGAAAAGAATGAAACTAAATGAGGACTTACATGACTATGTACCAAAGGAGTTTAGGTATTACTGAATTCTTCAGTAAAAACATCTGCTTAAACGAAAGTAGCCGTCAGTGTAGATCAAATGAAATTATGAGTTCCTCAGCCCCTCATGCCACATAAGATTTCTGCAACACCTGTACAACCTTTTTTGTTTTATGTTCTTTGTATCCCAAGATTCCTCAACACTCTTAATAGTACTAATTCTTATTACTAGCTTATTACTAGCAATAGTTTGATTTCCACTGTACGGTCCAATTCCCTTTATTATAGAATGGTGTATCAAAACTATATAAAATATTATATTGATTAAATATTCAATTATCCAAAGATATTCAATATATTTTTTGAGGGATAGAAGGGTAAATTCAATTTGCAACAGTAATTATTCCACTAAAAGTCATTTGAATATAGTGCACGTTCCTATTCTATAAAGAAAGATGAAATCATCCCAGAAACAGAAATAATCAGGAATATGATAAACAGAGGTCAATTCCCCACTGACCTGTATTGGAGATAGAATATTCTTATTCTCATTTGGTGTAGCTTAGTGGAAACCAAGGTAAATGGCTATGTGAAACTCAGGAAAAAGATGAAACAGACACCAAGAAAAAGAGCAAGAACAACAACAACAACAAATACAGAAGACTATGACCCGTCATCTTATTTTCCCCTCATCCCTTTAGTCTCAGTTTCTTAGCTGCGAGCATGAACAGACTAAAACACAGATTTGATTGACTGCTTCACCATCTCATTATTGTGCCTTAAGCTTGTCAAGGGAAAGCCTAATACATTGCAACTGGCACATTCGTTGTCAGGGAGGTAAAAGTTGAGCTACATGGGTCTTGCACTTGGTGATTGCGGTACTGTTGCTGTTAGACCCAGGTCCGAGGGACAGTCAAAATTCCCTGTGCCAGCAGAAAACTTGACACTGCATATTGATGGCCTCATTGCATAAGACGTACAGTTCCAGGCTTTATCAAACAAAATGCGATACAGTTATCTTAAATGTTTACATTTTCTTTTTCAAAGCTATTTCTAAAGAGCCTGCGGCAAAGCTCTGAGGGGCTCTTTGGGTGTGTGCATCAGGGCTGGAGGAAAGGTAGGGGAGGAGGGCCAGGAACAAGATAAGGCAAAGTTGGATCAAATCAGGATGCTTAAGAGGGGGGGCCTCAATCTCTATACTTGTTTCACCAAACATAATTGCTTTTTTCTGGAGTAACTTTTGTAAACGAGTGTAAGATTGCCTGCGAGACAGTAGGTCAGAGAAAGCAATTTTACGGTTCTTGTTTTCATTGGCAATTGTAGAAGGTTAAAGCACTTTATGACTTCATTCTGAATTTGCTATCATAACAAGTTATTTCTGTATGGCTGCTTTGGAAGTGTACCTTAGAAGAAAAAATTTTCCTCACAGTTTAGAGATTTCATAAAACCACATAACTTGCTACCTAAAGAAAAGCACATGAGAATTTACACTAAGCAGCCTTCACACGCTTGTTGTGAATGAGGTTCCAAGAGATGTTGTAAACCTGATCATTACTCTTTTGGTTGATCAAATACTCTCCAGTAGTTGCTCTACAGTCATAAGAATATTTTTTTTGAGTAAGAACTTTATGAGCTACCAGCCAAGCAGTTAATACTTTCCTCAACGGAAAGAAAGTCTTGTCCAAACCAACAGAGACAGAAGCAATTCTCAAAACAACTAGGCTACTCCTATTTTGAGCCTGTGTCACACAGGCAATCTCCTCTCCTCAATGTATTTTACCAGAGTCAAAGAATAGCTGTGTATTTCCAGGTATAGGTCTATAAATATTTCTATTCTTAAGTAGCTCATACAGGTTACATGAAAAACCAGGGCTTCCACTGAGGTTCAAAATAGAAGTGTTAGAGAATAAGTGACTCAGAGTTGATATGAGGAATAATCTTTCATTCAAAATCAGTTTTGCCCCATTCCTGTTTAATTTTTACAGACTGCATAGCACTACCACTGAAGTGTGCTTCAATAAACTGTGTGCTTTCAATATCATGAGGATGGATTTTTTTTTTTTAATTAAAAACTGAACTGGAGGTGGATATTTTTAGTTTGAAAGATAGATTTCTTCTCTTTGTGGCATGTCTGAAATGCATTGGATTAATTTGAATAACCATTGTGGCTGTGCATAGTTCAAAGCAGGAGAAATTAAAACAAAACCTTACACTTACATGAGCCTGATTATTTATACTTGTTCAACACATGCCTTAATTAAGGGAAGATGCTCTGTACTGAGATGTACAAAAGTATCTGCAAGGTGTGGGGCAGATGAGAACTTATCAGAGCCAAAACTTTTAACTTGGGGCGCAAAAGCAGCAGCTGTGTCAAAGAGATACAAGGTTGTACATGACATGTATTTAGGTGCATTTCCTTCCATTTAGATAAACAAAATTTAGGTCTTTAATCTAGGTTGTCACAGTAGAGATACAAAACACAGCCCACGGCTATTCAGGTAAAATAAATAAGACCTAAACTAAACCACAAATACTATCACCGCACAGTAAAATCTCCACCTGATACTTTGTGCAAAGTACGAGTAGACTTGTACTGATGAGCCTGTCACCTACAAGACCACGTAATTCACCTTATAGTGAGAGGATCATGTTCCTGAACAGCCAGTTACACGTCCAACTGGTCATGATCACTTCAAGGCAAAGTTTTCTTAAATTACAAAGAGCAAAATTGTTTGCATACAGCTCTGAAAAATATTCAGACTGTTCAAAACTAATCAACAACCCACAAGGAATGTTTTTAAGAACTGTTAACTTGCTGAAGCACCAAGTACCAAAGTTTTACTCAAAGTTATTGAAAGGATAAGGTAGGCTTGTTTTGTGGGGAGCTTTTTTGTTTTGTTGGTTGGGTTTTTTTAATGTATTCAAGTCAGAAACATAGGGGAAAAAAACCAAACATTATTTGAGCAGCCCATTAGTCTTTTCCTTGCACAAGACAAGTATATTAATATGCTTCATTCAGGTTCTGATCTCAGTTGAGTTCCTGATTAACTCATTTTTACTATCAGATTTCAACAAGCACATGGGGTGCTTGCATAAGAAATAAGAAACACAATGAGCAGCGAGAACACTAGAAATAACTTTGCAAGTAATGAATCAAACTAAATTTGTCATTCCACTGTTTAACCACAGTGGTGGTGCAGCCACAAGAGTCTGAGGAAAAACATAAAACAAGATTTGTGTGAAGAGGTAATCTCTTTGATTAGACCAAACTACAGAGTTGCAAAAGTAATAAGGAAGGCTAACAAGCTTTCTTGTTCTGAGATTTTCTGCAATTTTATTTTGATTTAACATAAGATACTACCTTTTTCATCACAGCTTAAAGTACATGTGGCACTTCATACACTGCACTGTTAGCTCTTCACTATCCCAGTCAAGAACAACTCATGTCCAGGAACAGACAGTATCACCACATTAGCCAAGGAAAGAAACAGTAGGAACATGTGATGTTTTGTTGCCTCTCTTTCTGGATGGGTGTGTTCATAACAACTTCATTTTTCTACATCTTTTCATGTGTCTTCAAGAGAGAGTTAAGATGGAAAAGCTGCCATTGGTAGGATGAATCAGATATTAAGTACAGCAGATGTTAAGTAAAGAAAGCAAGTTACTGTTTTAGCTGTATAACAGTCTGTAGCGATATTGACTTCAGAAACATATGAACAAGCCAGGTCCCTTTGGAGTTGTTCTCTGATCGTGCAATACATCAAAAGACACAATGTCAGTGTAATTATTCTAATAATTAAAATTCATGAAAATACAGCCAACTACTGATTGCTTTGAGGCACCGCAGACTCCAGATGCACACAAAATTCATTAGTACAGGCATATATTTGTGCTGTAACAACTACAAAAGGCATTTGTGCACGGCATTATTAACAGGGTCTGCTCAAGAAGCAAGTAAGTGCCCAGAACACACAGACAAAAAAAAAGCAGCAATTAAAAGGTTTCACATGCTTGATAGGTAGGAATTTTAAACTTTATACATTATTGATCTGGACAGTCTGGATCAACTGGCTGAGGCCAATTGTATGAGGTTCAACGAGGCTAAGTGCCAGGTCCTACACTCAGGTCATAACAACCCCATGCAATGCTACAGGCTTGGGCAAGAGTGGCCCAGCAAAAAAGGACATCAGGGTGTTGGGTGACAGCCAGCTGAATAGGAGCCAGCAGTGTGCCCAGGTGGCCAAGAAAAAATAGTGTGGCCAGCAGGACCTGAGGAGCGATCATCTCCCTGTACTCAGCAGCGGTGAGGCTGCACCTCTAATACTATGTTCGGTTTGGGGCTCCTCAGTACAAGAAAGACATTGAGGTACTGGAGCATGTCCAAAGAAAAGCAACAAAGCTGTTGAAGGGCCTTGAGAACAAATCTTACAACGGGCAGCTGAGGGAACTGGGGTTGTTTAGTTTGGAGAAAAGGAGGCAGAGGGGAGATCTCACTCACTACAACTACCTGAAAGGAGGTTGTAGGGAGGCAGGTGTCCATCTCTTCTCCCAAGTAAGAAGGGATAGAAGAGGAAGCTGCTTCAGCTTGCACCAGAAGAGGTTTAGATGGGATATTAGGAAAAATTTCATCACTTAAAGGGTTATCAAGCATTGAAATGGGCTGCCTAGGGAAGCAGTTGAGTCACCATTCCTGGAGGTATTTAAAAGATGTGTAGATTGGGCATTTCAGGACATGATCTGGTGGTGAACTTGGCAGTATTAGGTTTACAGTTGAACCTGATGATTTCAAAGATCTTTTCCAGCCTAAATGATTCTGTGATTCTGAGTTCAGAGAGAAGATACTAGACAGAGAAATCATTCTCACCTATTTGGTAATAAGAATTTATACTTTCTTCCACTCTACATGCAAAACAAAAAGTGAGTGAACTATGAGGAATTAGACCAGGTTACTCAACTAACAAAGACAATTTTCATAAGGCAATAAGCTTCTTTTTAAGGTCTTGTATTCAGGAATGCTATAGTTAAAGTTCTAACTCAAAGTAGTAAACGTAAGTCAGCACCAAGTAAAATCCGAGTAAACAGTTCCACATTTTCTCCTCTTAATCTACTAATATGCTTTCTTTTCACTACGCTTTTACTCGATGGTAGTAAAACCACACGTAACCTTATATTAGCAACCACAAGTTAAGAACAGCCTTTTTTCTGTTAGGTCTGGAGAATGAAGAATGCATTTATCACTGGAATTATTTTGCACAAGGTACTCGAAAACCTGAGAGGGTGTTTTTTTGGTAACTCAAAACTCAAGTCAATGTAACTCCAAAAGATCTCCAGCAACTCCACTACAGACAGGCAAGATTAGAAGCCTCTAGCTCAGAGGCAATGTAGTACTTCTTCATTAGTACTACACTGCCCTGCAAATCCAATACTGAGAGAAAACACTCTTAACAGTTACCTCAGGGCGGGGGAAGAAATTAAGGTCTTCTATGCAATGGTTTCTCATTCTTCAACTGACAGGTTTCACAGGAATGCTGATGTTCAATTGGGAAGAAAAAAATATTTCTCTAAATAAAAGTATTAGGAGGCAATGCTCCCACATCACACTGCATTGGTCAATCTGTCAGGATAGTCAGTTTCCTGAAAATCAGCTCAGTACAGATTTTTTCTTAAATCATGTGGCTCTCACATTGCTAACAGATACCTAATTTGAGTCTCTCCTTTCTTTTCCTACTTCGCTTTTTAACCCTCTACACCCATGTGGTGGACTCACACTGTTTTCCAGCTAATGCAGACCCTTGTCAGTGACAGATCTCCAGGCACCCTGCAGCTTGTGTTAATGAGAAGCATGAGTTTCAAATCAAGGCATCAAAAGAAAAATTTCCTCAGAACATTATCCTGTAAGAGGTCTCTAAAGCAGCTCTGGGTTTCAATAACCTCAGCTGAAGCAAAACTCCCACAGTTCAGCGCATGATAGGAGAAACACCACCATTTTGGACAAGCCTTTCAGATAAAACATGCAAGTGAACCTCACATGACTCTAGATCAGGACTTTCCATTGACCAAGGGCTCTGTTCCGTCACATCCAATTTCCACAATCCTACTTAGAAAGATTTAGAGGGCACCTGTGGCTTGACTGTGGCTTAACCCTCAAATCTGACTCAGAAGCCAAGAATTTCTCTTCTCAGTTTCCATTTCCTGCTTGATTTTGGCAGGCCAGCGTGGAGTCCCTATAGAACAAGGTCCACATATATCATGTGCTTCTATCGTGACCACTTAAAATTTTCCTTTTCTTCAGGGGTTCTCCTGCTCTCCCTTCAGAGTAAATTCCGTTTAACAGCTACGTGGTTGAGGTAGGAAGGGTTGTCTACTTTTTAAAAAAATATAAAGCAATTCTAGGCAAGACTAATTTTATATAGCTATGATCATGAGTCAGCTGAGAAGGGTTACAGAAAATTCTGGTGTTCACAAGCAGCGTGGGCTAGTTCTTAGTGGCATAACCACTCAACAGCTCACTGCCCATAGGGAAAAAAAAAAATATATATATATATTCAAGAGTTACTG